>JAADXZ010000001.1:0-132186 GCA_023338055.1 Phytopythium mirpurense
CAAGTGCCGTTTCAAACACGACCTGATGCCACCTTTCGCTGCCCTCGCGCCCCATAAACTCATCTTCGAACGTCCGTGCACACTCGTGGTTCCACAGCCGCACTAGCGTCTCGGTGTCTTCCAAAGCAAGCGTGTCAACGCTTCCAATTGCATCGAACACGCGGGCCAAGTAGTGGATATTAAACAACGCAGGCCGCACTGATTGCTTGCTCTCTTGTCCTGGACAAGCATCCAACTCGCGGAGTCGCTCCCATAACACCACAGTCGCCGCCACAATGACCGGCAATTCCTGTTTCACAGCAGTTGCAAGGTGAGTGGCGACGCTCATCCGATGGACTAGCAATACGGTAAACAGCCTGCATAGTTCGTTCGGCGAGCAAGAGGGCGCCAAAACAGGAAAGCAGCGCTGAGCGAGTTTGAAAAAGGCGTTGCTACGATATTGAGTCAGCACTTGTCGGGTACTTGATGCTACCATGAAAAGGTTCTCGATCTTGGTTGCAGTGCCAGATTCCTTTGTGAACACAGTGCTATGCTCGCTTACTGATCGCAGAAATTCGTAGCATGACGGATAGCAAGATAATTTGACGCCATCTTCCAATGCATTTGCCTTGCTGTGTTGGTCTGGCATTTGTAGGTGCAGATCGTCAATCAACAGGACTGCTGCCTTTCCTGGCGGAGGTTCAAAGACGCAAGCTCGTTCCCGTTGAAGCATCCGTTCCATGCATCCGGCAATCTCTAAGGCGCCATGGTCATGCTGCGTCATGCCGAAAAAGAACGGGATCACGTTGTTACTATCTAGCTTTTGCACAGCAGCAGCCATCTTGGGCGTCCAAGTTGGGTAGAACGGAGCTTCAACATCTGCATTTGGTGGCGATGTATACAGTGACGAAGGTAACGAAGTGTCCGCCTTCTTGACCTCGGATCCATTCGACAAGCTTTCTTGGCCATTTTCTCGAGCGAATCGCGCGGCTAGCACCATAACTAGCGATATTTGGTGAAACCGGATTCGGTTCACCGACTCGAGCGTCTTCTCTTCGCTGGCCTCGTTCTTCTCTTTGTCAAATTCATGGTTTCCAGACGATGCTGAGCTCGGCGGCAGTTTTGTTGTACTGCTAGCCGAAACGAACGTCTCAGACATACTCGCCATTTGCAGCATGAAGGTTCGTAGCAATGTGGTCCGCCGAGCGTGCTCGTCGCCAATAAGCAGGACTGTTCGTCCCGTTCGTAGCGCTTCTTTCATTGCTGCATGGGTCAAAATACTTGAAATTGTCGGTACAAACAGGAACGATGGTTGCGGCGCTGTGAGCGAGCCAAGTGAGTTGTGCATCTGCTCCGGATCCAAAGTCTTGTCAGAAGGTTTTGAAGTTGCTGAAACTGCTAGCGTTTCGCTGACATGTATAAAGCGCATTCCAACAAAATCTGCAATGGTCTCGAACAAGTTGACATCACAACCTAAACTTGACCACAACGGGTCAGCTTCAGGTGTCGCGATCTTGATGGAACTACTCACAAGAATCGTCAACTGGGGAGAATCGTTGATGCACGTAGCGAATCCCCATATGAGACTATAGACGAACCCCATTGCGACCCTCAGTGACAATCGATCCGTGACTTGTCCGTCCTCATCCAATACCACCGAAACCAATGGCGCATGGCTGCCTTTGGATGAGATACTAACTATGGAGTGAAGCACGGCTTGCAACAGAGCCACAAAACCTTGCACACGCTGTAGGCACGTCATCCGAAGTTCAGGAGCATACTCGTCAATCACCGTCTGAAGTCTTTCGAGGAGATTGGTGTCTAATAGTCGGCGTTCAATAGCATCAAACATCTGAGTGACTTGGGTCCTCGCTGAACCGTTGGCTGAAAGCTCCTTGCGCTTCATAGCAAAGTATCGCTGCAAGCAGTATCGGTGGAGTGTCGCGGATGGTTCGAGTCCACCGTCATTGTCGCATTTGAGGTGCACGATCGCGTTACAAGCGACAACACTTGGTGAAACCGCTGCCAGATCGAGCGCCTCGAAGATAATGCGGAAGTTTGGTGGAACGGTCATGAACTCTCCGTTCTCAAAAGGTATCAATAGCTCGTCCGCCGAGGATCTCTCTGCATTGGTATTGTCAATGCGACACTGGCGCTTGAGTACCAACATCAGCGTCTCGATCCAAGGGGCCTCGATCGTTCCATCGAAGACTACCCAGAGCTGCTTTTGCCGTGCGTCAGTATCTGGTGGGCATTTAGCGTACGAGCGGCGGTTCGCGTGCGCTGAGGACGTATAAAGCATTTGTGCCTCGTGAATGAGCCGACCAAGCACAGAAGACGTCGCGTGCTTCCTGCTGTCGGTGAATGCGCTACCGTACAGCTGAGTCAGCGTCAGCGTCCCTGGTAAAACGACACGAACGAACACCGAGGCATTCGCTTCGACCGCAATATCGGGCATCGTTCGACGGCGACTGCTGTTCGATATCAGCACAGATGAAGCCCGTCGTCGGCTTGTGTCACTTGTGCTGAAGGACCTGGTGCTGTTGTTGATATCTTCGCCACCTTCTTGCTGCTGTCGCATCATTAACTGGTGCTCTTGATGCGACTGGTATTCCGCGTCAATTGCCTTAGACAGGATGTTGTATACGGTCGTTTTTCCTGTTCCGCACGCTCCGGTTAAAATAGTCCCAATGCCAGCATCCATATGCGATGACAGCGCCAACGCGCTACCGATGAGCTGTGCGCTTGGGGTGTAGTGTTGTTGCTCACAGGCCACATGAAGCCACTTAGTCAATGCCGCTCTGGAATCTCTCTCTCGCTCTTCTTCTTCTCTCTCGAACTGCTTCACAAACCACTCTTGACTATGCGCCGCATTCCCAAGCGCCGCGGTAAGGATAGACGCGACCGCATCGAAGCGTTTTCCACCCCCGTTGGTGTTGCGCACAGTGTCTAGTATCACCTTTTGAAGCAGGTACCGCTGAAGTTTCGGTCTTTCGAACTCCTCTTCGCTTTGCCTCATTTGCCGAGCTACTTGGTGAATGGCTGATATCAGTGTCTTCATTGATAGTAAACTGATACTGCTCACTCGCTCGGATTGATCTGCAACTGCATGCATTCCACTGAGTGATCGTACCTGATTGTACACGAAAAAAAGTTGCTTGGACAGTTTGGACGGATCGGTAAAACCGTTTGCACTTAGCAACGCCTCTAATACCAGCTCGTAGCTCGCTGCTACGACCTCAAACTGACCCATTGACTCTGTCCAAGCGCGTAGATCGTCGTTCGAGAAAAGAGAAGGCGGAGAAAGAGTGGTGTAGGTTATGAGCATAGCCGTTCCGGGCGTAAACGAGATTGGTGTACGATGAACACTGGTGATGGGCATTCCTGTCAGCACTGCACGTTCAATTGCAGCGAGTTGTGTGGCGAGCACCTTGATAATCGTCGCTGTTCTGTCCGTCATGTATGGTATCTGGACACAGAATGCGCCTCCCGAGTATAGCGCGCCCGCAAGGAGCCGAGCGAGGTGAGAATACTGGGTCAAAGGTGTCACGACCACGCAGAATGCTCGTCGGCCGAGGACGGAGCTGACTTGCCACGCAAGCGTTGCTTTCCCAGCCTCTGGAGGACCGGTCAACATTGCTGCTTGCGCACTTCGAATACATGCCGAAATGGCAAAAAGAAATCGCAGACTCGACGGCGTCATGACGACTGAATTGGACGCGTTGACGTAATTGAATCCGTATGGCACGTCCAGTGTGCTGAGCTGCACGTAGCACTCGAGTCCGACTGTTGCGCTGTCGTCTAGTCGGTATTTGAGCTGCAATTCCCATGGGATCGACTTCGCCCAGCTTGATTTCCAGGTCGACATGCTCTCTGAGACGTTGGAGCCAACATGAAGCGCTAATGCATCGCGAAATTGAATTTCATGGAGATGGAGACACGACAGCAGGGCAATTGTTCGCTGATCCATTCTGGAGGAGCGATTCTGGCTACTGCTTCCATGCTGGTAGCTCAAAGCACGCCGCAGTCTTTCGGAATAGCCTGTCAACGCGAAGGTTGCTGTGCGCATACGCTCTCTTGCATCCAAGTTGTCACTCGTTTCTTCGCTGGCTGCATCAGGATCTTGGAGAAAAACCCATTCGGTGACGATTTCGCAACGAACAATTTTGTCCGCCAAGATTATGCTCTGGGGTGCACACAAACAGAACGATCATCGTGAGTGCAACGATTCAAGCCGTTTCAATTAGCGCTAGTGCAAACATACCTGCAGTGGCAGTGACTCGATCAACGCCATGTCAGAGCTTTTGACGTCCATTGATGCCGATTTGAAGTGAGTCAGCACTGTCAATGCTTGCCGTGTAGCGCGTCGAAGCCGCTCGATTAGGCGCTTCTCCATCGTACTAAGCCAATGTTCCGGTGGACCACGCGCTTTCAAGTTGCTTCCCATGTCGACCACTTCTGGATTCGGGTAGCCTGTTCTCGAGACAATCTAATAAATCGTAACACCGAGAATGAGCGTGAGACCCAACCTAGTACTTCAAGTACAAACACACAAAGACTCACACTGAGGATGTCCTGAAAACTGTCGCGCGCGCCGAACACGATGCTGCCTACGTTATCAAAGCATTGGTGAAGGAACGGTTGAATGTCGTGCACGTCTCGCGCTTTCGCCAAAAGAGTCGCGAGTTCTGCGTTTGACAATCGGAAGAAGGCCGGGAAAACCTGCCGCTTCATCTGTAGGAGGTACGCATTGTTAGTCCTCATTTTGCCATTGCAGAGACAATAATAAGTTCTCCTTACTTCAAGGTGCTCGGCAAGAGCCTTTGCGGCGACATCGAACCCCTTGACGATCTCCAACAGCAATTGCCGGTTCTCGGTGCTTACGCCGAACGTGAGACACAATGGACGCTTGGATAGGTTCGTCATAAAAGCGCGCCATGAGGCGTCGTGCTTCTGTAAAACCTTCGACTCGTCCGGAAAGCTGCGCACAAAGTCGGCCGACAAGAGCTGCTGAGTATGATCCCACCGCTGCTGACAGGTCTGAAGGAGCTCCGTTGTGTCTTTCGTAAGTGTCAAGTCAGCAAGAAGCTTGGACAAGCGCTCCTGGATGACGCGGGCGTACGACGAGAAGTCCATCACTCGCAGTAGCACCTCGCTCTCCTCCATCAGTGTGATCAAGTCACTGCAGTCACATACGGAGAATGTGTCTCGTCCATCTCGATCCTTTCGCTGATCAATCGGGATCTCCTTGACTTCCCATGTGCGCCAGACGCTTTCGAAGCCCTCAGCTATAGCTGCCTCTGCAGACGCCTCTTCTGATACGTGGCGAATACCGGTCGCGTGCGCCACAACTTCGACTGCCAGCAAGTGGCTTAGCGATAAATTCAGCCGCTGATTGTTGCCCTCAGGCTCACTTTGCACGTCTTGATCGATTCTCGCAGTGCTCTCAGAGACACGTAAACTGCTTCCCATTTTGCGCTCGAGCTTTGTCCAATGCCGCTCTTCCATACAGGGATTGCGTAAATCACGGACAATGAGGCCGAGCGCTTCGAATGTGCGCTGGGAAGTAGCCAACCGCCCGAGGACTAACGCGTCCGAGATATCGTCGTGTGAACCTCGCGCTCGTGAGATCGCATCCCTCATTTGGTCACTAATTGTTGCCATTTTCACCAAATCCACGTCTCGCAACGACTGCGTGCTTGCGCCTTCCAAGTGGTTGTTGGCCGCACACAGGACGCCCCACAGCTCCTACAGACACGTACAACAGATGCATAAACAGTTGATCAAACATTAATGGGTGACCGGCGAGATATATGGCAAGTAAAGCGGCACGAACCACTTTGAGCTTCAAGTGTGCTGCGAGCTTATTGAGCTCGTCAAATTCCGCACTCGGGGGCGTCACAGAGCTCGAAATATCGGCAAATACGCCCTTCGTCCACATTAGAGACTGGGAGGCTTCTACCATGAGTGCAGCCTGGCCATCTAGCTCGCACACGCACTTGAGTGAGGCGTCGCAGGTCTCGTTCGCGAACTGTGACTCATCTCTGGAGCGCGTTCGCAGCTCGCAGGCACTACGTTGAAGCTGTGGCACAGCAGAAACAGCATGTTAGATTGATGCACAAATCGCGCCACAATGAACTATTCTACGAACCGAGGCAATCTGCTCGTTCAGTTGTGCAGTGTACGCGTTGATGTCGCTCTCGCGACTCGCGAAAGCGTCTTGTGCGTAGGCTCGTAGCGCCGAAAACTCTGGATCGCACACCTCAAACAGCTGTGCAGTGTCTTCGGATATGCCGATCTGAAAGCGTTTGAGCAATCCGAACAGCTCCTGTACGAGGACTAGCTCGCTTTCCTGTCGATCAATGTCGTCGTAAACCTCCTGTGTGGTCATACAGTCCCATCCACAAGGTTAACTCGGTGCTTTAGTACTAGGTTCACCCATCCATACGCCTGGTCATACCTGGATTCGCAGAAGATACCGTGTGAAGTCTCCTAAATCGTGGCTCGAGGGTCGCTGGATTGTTTTGGTAGACGAGCCGATGAAGTTCAGGAGCTGCGTGCACTTCTCGTGCGCCAGAGTGGGGAGCAACGTGTGCACCGAGTCGAGGCAATTGGTGGGTGCTGGAAGTAGTGCTTCGACTAGAATATTGACGCCGACATTGATAAAATAGACGCTGTGTGATGGCTTGAGGAGAGAAAGCGCCGTTATCTGTTTTCAAATACAACGTTAGCATATAGTTTTGGTCTGTAAGCTCTCAAAAAAAAAACAATAGCCAACCTGCTTTTGGTAGTCTAGGATGTCGTCCGAGATGTTGCAGAGCTGGTACGAACCAGAACGAAAGCGACGCGCTTTCTCCTCAAAGTTCACAACTTGGTTCTGCGTGTGGAGCTCCAGGAATGGGTGGTATCGGTTCGCGAGCGCAGTCACCGCGTCCACGGTGGTACTAATAAGCTTCGCAATGCCAGAGCGTGTCAATTGGTACTGGCGGTTGATCTGCATCCGCTCTTCTAGCCTTGAAAAGGTTGAGAACGTATCAGCTCCGTCGGTTTCGTCGGTAGAATTTCCTGGAGTTGTCGTCTTCTCATCTGAAGCGATGAAACTCTTGTCTTGCCATGTGGTCATTAATTGCATGCCGTCGCTCACGACAAGAGTCGAGACCAGCATGTCTTCTGCAAAGTCCATTACTGCTCGTAAAGTTGGGTGTGAAACAAGCGAAGGCAATGCCATAAACAAGTCGAGGAACGACCCGAGCACGTCTTGGACAGTCACCATGACATCTTCCAACGATGGCTGAACACTGACTCTGTGATCACCCGAGGTAGATTCTCCGAGCACAAGCTGCACAGAGAACAGCGGTATTGGAGTGATTGATTCGATGGCACGAAGGCGATCGGAAACGTCATCGTCATCGACCTCGCTTGGGCATACTTCAGGCATATCATAGCCCAATACCGTGTCATTGGCGTTCAGTGCAGTTGGTGTGGCCGATTCTTGATGGGATAGATCGATCGTATCGCCATGGAAGGGCTGCAAGACGAGCGCATCGCTGACCATCATACAAGCGATGAATAGAAAGTCTTCGCCCGAAAACGCGTCGCAGCCTTCCGTTCCTTCAGAGTCGCCTTTGTGCATATCGAGTGCCTGGCAAAATGCGGCCTCAAACTTGCTCTGATCCCATATCTCGTTCGAATCATTTGCACCATTAACTGTTGTTGGCTCCTGTCCCTCCATCGCGATGTCGTACGGCGACGAGACTCGGAACGCTGACTCCCAAATCGACCGCAGCAGCCGCTTAGCCTGATGTTTCGTCAGTGTCAGTGCGTTCGCACCAACAGTACTTGGTACTGTTGCACCAACAGTTAAAGTAGGCTCTCGCTGTGACTCCTTTGACATCGCTCGAAGAGCGACTTCATAAGCTACGGGATCCGTTAGCCGCCGAATGACCGATGCATTGGCCCCGCGCAGCACGCTTTGAAGCACCATCTCGCCATTCCGCTTCACCGCGGCTTCGAATGCGTCCAGCTCGAGAAAAGCTACCATTCGAGCGAACCGGGCAAGCTGCGCGCACTTTCGGCGCCGAATAGCCGCCATCGTCCACCGAACACGGCCAATCTCGTTGCTTAGCCCACTCGCTCGGCGAATTAAAGCGCCAGCAGTGTGTGGTCGTTTCTGGGAACCCACTGCTGATGCAGATTGTGCTTCATCATCACGAAAGTGGTCGTGACGTCGATGGCGTTCGTCAGCTGTCGCCAACTTCAGCTCGCGCTCCACGTACAATTCGTACAGGTGATAGTTGCTGCATTTGCGACTCGACCGAGCGAACTGGTCGCCTGGGAAGCTGTCTTGAGCACCGGGACCCACGTCATCGACTACGGCGTGAAACACGGTCACTAGGACGGACTGTAAGTTTTTGTGCACGTCGTGGATCAGCACAGCACTTGCACGTAAATATGCGGCCTAAGCAAATTACCATGCAAGTTGAAGGCAGTTAGCCAAACCCTTCACTTGGATATCGATTGCACCGTACGTACGACGTACATTCGCGGCTGCAAACTGCTCAAGTGTTAGGCTTCTTCCTCGGAAATCCCACTCAGGTTGGCAGGTCTCGAGATGGTCCAGCTGCGCTCGGATCGTGTTGGCCGCATTGAACAACAGCGGGTGCGAGAAGAACCCTTCCAGCAGCAGGTGGATGCGTGCTTCTTCCATCTTGGACGCGCGGATCCACTTCTTCCATGCGACGAAGACCTTGCGGTAACGGAAGCTGTCGCATTCGCCGCAAGACCTAGAATTAGTATTTGGTCGAGGAAGCAGAGCAAACAGAATCCTTACAGCTCGAATGTCGGCTTGCGCGCGATAACCTCGAAGTGCTTCCTCTGCGTCTCCCACTCGGCTGTGGATTGGAAGACGCCGTTCGACGGGTCATTCTTGGGGTAAAACGTGAAACCCATTGAGCTGATGGTGTAGTAGTCCCACTTGGCGATGGAACCGCAATGGTTCGTGTCGAACAGCGAGGCCTTTGTCCATTTTGATACTCACAAGTTAGCAACAGGTCATGGTCAACGCCGTAAAACATAAAACAAAACGACGTACGTACCCGGGAGATGGTGACGATCTCGTACGGATTATATCGGAGCCGAGTGTTGAGGCAGTGCTCCGGGACGGCGTACACGAACGTGTTCCGGTACTCAGATTGCATCACCTTCGCCTTGTCGAGCGTCAGCACTGCATATGATCCACACATGAACAATGAGTCGCATTCAGACGCACTGCTCGAGCCTTGAGGAATAATGAACTCACTGTTGGAGCTCTCCTTGGGTGTAACAGGCTGCTTCGTAGCTTCATCCACGGGTTCAGGTCGGCTAGTAGTACCGCGAGGCAAACTCGTTCCTGCAGAGCATGGGCGCTTGATTGGCATCGCTTGATCTGGTGTGAACGCTGCTAGGAACTCATTCTCGGTGGTGCTGACCCGCGCGCGTCGGTCCGATAGAGAAATTGATACAGCCGCTGAGGACGGCCGCTTCCTTGTCAGGCTGACTGGCGTTGATGCTATAGGCTTGGGGACCGTTGCCGCCGCCACTGATGGGACTCCTTCGCTCTTCAGACTTTGCAAATCGGCGATGGCACGGCTTTGGTTGTTCCCAGGGCGTGCCGTCGGAGTTGGCGTCGTGCTGACCACTTGTGTACGCTCGAGCCGCTGGCGACTGACCTGTTGAGCGCCTATTACAAACACAAATCGAACGTACGGTCATACGACACACGTGCAGCAAAGCGACCAAGGGGACTGGTCTCCTACCTATTGCGGCTGACTTGGGACGCATCGGAGGTTTGGAAGAGATCGAAGGAGCAGCATTCGATAGCCCCCGGGGCCCCAGTGTACCAAGGAGACTCGAATGTATCCCAGGCGTGGTCGTCATGCCGGGTCGAGGGCTTTGTAGTCGATCTCTCAGCTGAATCTGTGCAAAAGTAAGGCCGATTAGCTTGGCATACACACTCTTTAGGGGAGCAGACCGGTACTAACCTCTGCGCTCGTCGCAACGCTTGCACGCGCGGCTACAAGCTCGCTAGGAAGTGTGGACGACCTCGCGCTCCTTCCTTGAGCAGCAGACCGCGGGCGCAGCGTCGGCGGGCGCCCAAACTTCTCATGCTCACGCATCGCCAGCGCATCCGGTGGCTCAAGAACACAAGCCAGGCCGTTCGAAGCTTTTGATACTGCAACACTTGGTCGAGGTTATGCGCTTGAGTGAGAGAGTCGCGACGCTTCAAGCAGTCGGGACCCCCAACTCGGGAGGCGTGTTATTGGTCGAGAATATATCTATCGCTTGATATATTAACACTCGAACGTCATGAGTACCGAGTCAGGGTTGGTTCTCGTGGCCTTCACCGCCTCGCTCGGCTCAGTGTCATCCTCGAAACGAGGCAATGAGGACAATAGTGCATCTCGGGCGCTCTGAGAGAAGCCGCAGCCTCGTGCGAAGACGCATGTGAGCGAGTGGTTGACCGCCAGACTGTTCTTGATGGCCGACACGGAAGCCTCGGACATCGGGTTGTCGGACAGGTTGAGCCAGCACAGCCGTGTCGACAGCTCAACGAGGTGAGCAAGCGCCAAGTAGCCTTGCTTCTTGTGGAAGACGGACAGCATGTTGCCCGAGATGTCGGCAGCCGTCAGCGTCGGGTGCAGCGTCAAGGCGCCTAGAAGGATACGGCAGCCTTCTGGCTGGAGATCGTTCCGGGCGACACTAGAAACGAAAAGTTTGGTGAGAAGCGAACAATATGGACGGAAGAACGCGAGTTGGACCAGCGCAGCCGTACTTGATGAAGCGAAGGTCGGAACGGACGCTCTGGATGCCTTTGGAGAGTGACATGATGCCTTCAAGCTGCGGTCGGTACGGACTCCCGACCAGTTCGCACGCTTCTAGCTCAAGAAACTGGACGCTGTTGTTCGTCACGAGCGATTTCCCGAGCACATGCGCGCCTTGAGGACCGATGCAGTTCCCGGACAAGCTAAAAGCAGGCCAAGTATCACGCATAAACATACAGAGCATGCAGTTGCGGGTGGAAAACATTGACTGGCTGCACCATATCCGAATCAGGAAGCTGTTGAGCTGTGAGACGAAGCCAGCGAGGCTCGCGATCCTCTGCGGTGACGCGCTAGAGCGCTCCATATCGATAAATAGCGGTTTTGCTTTCTCTGGCATGTCGTCTTGATCGCTTGGCTCGCTTTGCGGCTTGAGTGCGCGCGTCCACGGTAGAAGCTCAGCGGGCACCTTGCTCCTCACCTGGGCACATGGCTTCGTCACCTCCAGCTTGGCGATCTCACCAAGATCATTCAGTGTTGCCATGTCAACCACACCTCGGCTCATGGCCTCTGTTCGGCCGCCCACACGTCACTCGAATGCAGTCCAATACTTCGCTATAGGTCTTGCTAAAAATACTTCGAAGTAGTCATTTTTACGAGGAGCAGTTGGCTCCGCTTGCAATCGCGGAACACCTCAGTCCAGAGTCTATTGTCAGTGCATTCGCAGTGACGGAGTAAGCTACGAGTGTCATCATCGCGAGGGAGATGGCCAGGCTCCCTTGTCGAGCGTATCCTGCGTGCTTCCTCAGCTGCTGCATCTCGCGCTTCTGGGCTGGGAGGAAGACAAGCACGGCCAGCACAGCTCCGACGGAGACGATCGCAAAGTTGAGCGCCAACGAGCCGATCACCTTCCACTGCTCTGGCGTCGGGACCTTTGAAGCCAAGTGCGAGTCGAAATCGTAGAAATGGTCGCCGCGGAAGATGCCTGTCGCCGTCGACTCGTGGAAGACATCGAGGATGAGTCGGATGGCCAAGGTGAGGCCTACCATGGAGCCTTCCATGCCTTCGTGTACGACTTCGACGAGCGGAATCACATTCGCGAGAGCTGCCAAACCTTGACCAACGTACGTGACAGCCATGCCGACCCGGTAGAAGTACCGGTTGCGAGCGCCGACGACTCCGGTTACGAACAGCGCGACGATCAAGTGCGGGGCGACAATTAGCACGACGGCGAAGAGGAAGAGTGATCGCCAGCTCCGGTTCACCCACGTGCGCTTCCAGACGAGCACGGCGGCTCCTGCGACTAGATTGCGTAGAGCGGCGACGAGGAAGTCGCTGTCGCTTGCTGCACTGGCCCACGAGCTGACGAGGACGGCGGAGTCGCGGAATTGGATGTCCACAGCCAACGTGAAGGCGACCAGGAAGGCCAAGACGCGCAGTACTGCTCGCTGGTTGGAGATCTGCCACAGAAGCTGGACGCGCAGCAGCAACGGGATGTGGAGGCTGTCTGTCTGCACGCTAAGCCTCTGCCAGTACGCGAGCGCCGGCGGGATGGGGGCCGCTGCGACGCCCGCCGCCACGAAGAAGGCGGTGGAGATGGCGCCCTTGCCTGCCAACTCCGTGCCCATCGCTGTCGAGTCGGCAAAGGCGAAGCAGAGCAGGTCGGCAACCGCCGCGCTCGCGCTCTGGATAGCCACGTACGCGCCAATGACGGAGCCGCGACGACGGAGCGACTCGCATTGTGACAGCTCCGCGGTAGTCCCGAGCGTGCTCAGCTCCATCAACGCGCTCCCCGTCGCCGTCAGTGCCATGAAGACGACGACTGGGATGGCCAACTTGCTGGTGCTGCTGTCCGCTTCGAGCGCGAGGCTGATGCTCGCGAGAGCGAGCAGTCCGCAGACTGCCATGGAGGCTCCGGAGGTCCAGCAGGCTCTCCACCGCGGCTGGGAACTGCTGGAAGCTGCGTGCGCGTCCGCAACGAGTCCTAGCGGCCCAACCGCTAGTGCTGCCAGCAGTCTCGCCCCTCGCGTCAGGACACGCTCGTCCTCTATGCTGAGCCCAAGCAGCTGTCTGGCTACGAGCGGACCCAGCGATTGGTACGCGACCGAGGTCCACGTAGCGCTGAACGTCGCAGCGACGAGTCCGACGCCGCGTGGGCTCAAGACGTTTACGACCGGCTCGCCGAGCCGCAAGCTCTGGCCGATGACGTCCGAGGCGCGCCATGGCGACGGGTGCTGGATGCAGTAGATCTCAGGCTCGGCCGGTGGCTCCAGATCAATCGGCGACGGCGGCACGTCCGAGAACCGGAAGCCCGCGCTGCTCGTGCTGGCGAGCGCCTCGCTCATGTGGGTGCTCCGCAAGAGGAGACGCTGAAAGTGGGCATTGCGCTGGGCAAATGGCGAGCGTCGACACCAGAGCGACTCGGCTGGTCCGTACGGTACGGTACGGTACGGTCGTTGTGTGCGCTACTGTTTCCAAGCAGTCGTGTGGAGACCAGAACTGGAGGCCACGACCGAAGCCTCGCGACGAAGAGCCACAAGTTGTGCCACAACGCCACGCGCGCGTCATGGCGTTCTGGTACTGTAGCATGAGGATGACGACCAGGCAACGACAACGCCAAGAACGACAGGCCGATGAGAACCAAACGTCGTATATAGGTTATAATGCCTATAGAAGGTTGCGTACTGTTCCGTAGTGGTAACAGTTCAGATAAAAACAGTCAGCAAACCAGGTTGGTGTTAGAAATAGGCGTAGTGGTCGCTATCGGATTCAAACGCCTAGATGGGTTATCTAGAATAGGCAGAGCATTGATTGACGACACGTTTGAGGCAAATACGGTACTGTAGCTTAATGTTGATGCGCTCGAGGCGGTTCTACTCGCCACTCCCCATGTGTGCGTGCGGGTCGAGTCGATCGGGCGCCACAAGAGAAAGTGCTCGGCGGACGCTGACTCTGGTACAGTACCTGACTAACACCTTGCGGGGAGCGACACTTTCGCCACGCGCGGCCAGCGAGCGATAAGCAAGCGCCAGCTGCCGCCCACACACTCCAGTCCGACTCGTTGCTCCCAGGTACGGATCGCGTGACGGCATCCCGCATGCATCCCACAAGCCCAGGCTTCCCTTGCGATGCGCGCGACTCACTTCTTGGCCGTCTTCTTGATCTGCACGAGCAGCGCGAGCACGAAGAGCGCGAGGATGCCCACGAGGTAGCCCCACCAGGCCGTGGGAACGTCGTACACCCAGTCGCCGTCCAATCCCTTGTAGCGGTAGGCTTCCAGGTCCGTGGTCGTGGGGAAGTGGCCGATGAAGTAGCCGAGGCCGTTGACGGTAACAACCGACCCCACGAGCGCCGTGGCGACAATCAGCGCCATCTTCTCGATCTTGAAGGCCAGGATGCCGCAGATGATGGCCAGCACGATGGCCAGGATGAGCAGCCCCGTGGTCGGGTCGTTCGGGTAGATGCGGTAGCCGAACGACGTGTTGATGAGCGTCGCGAGGAACACGCCGCCGGCCGCGCCGATGAGGAAGATGCCCGCGTTGTAGATGGCCACCACGAGCGAGCCGACGATCACGCCGCCCACGATGAAGGCGATCCACCACGCGGTATCCTCGTACGACTTGCCGTCCACGATGTAGTGCACGATAGTCGACAGAATGTACCCGCCTACGAGGAACCCGCAGGCGAACATGGCCGGCCGCAGCAGCCGGTAGCCGAACGTGGCGATCACGAGCCCCGCGCCGATGGCAATGCCGGCCGCGATGCCCGGGCCAACCTCGAGGTTCCGCACCTTGTCGACCGCGTCGTCCGCGGCCGATGCGTTGTCGGCCGCCACGAAGGCGCTCAAGAGCGCCAGCAGCGCCAGCACCAGCAAGGGGGAGGTGCGCGCGTTAATCTTGCTCGCCATGGCTGCGAGCGCTTGGGGCGGAGGGGAGGCGGGGGATGAGAGCGCGCGTGCGGTGCACTGGCGCTTCAATACGTCGCTTCGGCGGCAAATGCAGAAATGAGCCAAAGGAAAGGCCTCGTGCCTTTTCCGTGATTCCTGTGCAGCATGCATCCGAGGGAGAAGTGCTCGCGCGGGTCCTGGCCTTTACCTTGAATAAAGTATACAGTACTCAAAGGCGCTTCCGGGAATTGCGCATGGCAGCAGCTGCGTCCCGCAAAATCCACGCTGTTTACACTTCTTGGGTTGGCATTGCCATATGCTGGAGTTTGTATGGCGTTGGACTGTGCGGTACCCTAGTATTGACCATCTGTTTTGTTTAGCGGGACTGTATCGATCGAAAAATCCGAACATTTTTGTCCAACATGAGCAAGCATGGATAAAAACATAGCAGTAAAGTATGCTATTATAACAATGCAATAAAAAATTGAGTCAGACAAACACAATTAGCAATTATTGATTTGAATTGGAGTGATATATCCAGCAAAATCCAACTCGGTCCCACCCTGGTTGTGGGCTCAGAATTCAGAATGCGTGAGCCGCTTCAACATGATCAAGTGCCAAGCTCGGAACGGCTGCAGTATGAATGCATAACGGAGTATATATGTATTACTGTACGCATAGTGCGCTACCACCATCATGTTCATGATCGCGCGTACGCCGTCGGCCGGGTGTACCTATCGACGATTTTGCTTTGCAGACAGTGCCTGCAAAGCACGCCACAAGCCGCGTTCTTGCAAAGCAAAATCGTGGCGCAACCAACAGATTGTCAGTCATATATTTGTTCTGTGATAAGATTGCAACAGCTTGCAACATGACGCGAGGGTACTATGGTAATCAGATTCTGTATTGTGTCTGATGATGCACCAGTGACTTTGCCCACGACTTGTGCGGTTGATTGGACTCCTGAAGCGTTCCGTGCAGGGACCTTTATAATACTCGAGGCGTGATCTGGGTGTGCTTCACTGACGTCGGGCACCCGATGACACAACTCTCACGGTAATCGCTCTCGTGCAATGAGCACCACTCCACTCGTGCGGTGCGGTGCTGGTTACGGGAATCAAGACAACAACTTTAGAGCTCAATATTCCAACTTGGGCACCAATAAGAAGTGGCAATTTTCAAAATATACCCTCGCGCATTTGATGCGCAATTCATGAAGCGTTGTGCGGCGATATATATGGTTGTGAAATTTGAAATGAATTGTGTGGATGGAATTCTTTAACGCGGCTTATGTTGCTCCGTTCACTCACGTTGCCTTGGAATAGGCACAGCGGGCGTTCATCAATGTGTGTGTGGGGGGGGCGAGGCATCACAAGATAGTCAAGCGCCACCAATCGACACCTCGAGTCAATAAGCGGGGCCAAACAATGTCATCACCGCGATTGAGATTGTCTACATAAGGTTGACTGCTTCTGACGGGCGCATTTGCAGCGTGAACATTATTTGCCATTCCAATATTGTCCGATGGTACTGTACAGTACGGTATTGCGTCCGGCACTTCGCTTCAACATGATATGGGTACAATTGTTGCCTCCCTTGTGCGCATAGGTACAAAGTACGTGCGATGCAATCTCAGAAATGATATCAAACTTGACAGCCGCACTGCCACCACGTC
Source organism: Phytopythium mirpurense (assembly GCA_023338055.1). Taxonomy (NCBI): domain Eukaryota; phylum Oomycota; class Peronosporomycetes; order Pythiales; family Pythiaceae; genus Phytopythium; species Phytopythium mirpurense. The sequence continues at coordinate 16,337 of JAADXZ010000001.1, forward strand.
ACACTTGAAATACAGTGTCACCCGCAGCCAGCCAGCCACTCACCTGGCCTTCGTTGAGTCAATCGTTCACCACCACACGCCCGTCCTTGATGTGCAGCATCGTCGCGTCACACGACCGTCTTGGAGTCGACTGCCGCGTACTCCACGTCCACGTGCGACTTGGGTGAGCAGCACTCGAGCACAGCGAAGCCTGCCATGACGAGGAACGAGCCGAGCACGCACTCCCACGAGAAGACGGTGCCGTTGATGGCCACATCCCAGAGCCCAGCGAGCGGGATCGTCAGCATGCATCCCATGGCCGTCTCCAACGGCGAAGTCCAGCATAATGCGAGCGACAGGAGCAACGTGTAGGCCCCTGCAAGCGTCCCACTGAGCACGAGCAGCGTGATCGCTTCGCCAGCCACCGGCCAGCCTAGAGGCTCGTTAAGGGCCGCGATCGGGCACCACGCGAAGAGAAAGCTGCCGACGATCCACATCGGGATGCTCAGAAGACCACAAAGCCCAGTGAGGATGAGCAGCGTCGAGGTGTCCTCAAGTTCGTCGCCCAGCACGACGCAGAAGGCGACTTCGTAGGCTCCGTAGACTGCTGCGGAGATCACGACCAGCACGCTTGCAAGCAGACTCGACTCTCCATCGTCGCTTTTGAGCGCCGACGCGTCCAACGAAGCGCTGTCGTCTTGAAAGAGCACGATCAGCGCGACGCCAATGAACGACATGACCACGCCCGTGAGCTTGCTGTACGATGCTCGCTCGCGCAGGAAGCAGATGGAGAAGCAGTAGACGAAGAACGGCGAGCAGTTGAAGATGGCCGTGCTCGCCGCCACGCTCACGTTGGGCAGCGCCGCGTACCAAAAGTAGTCGGCGAAGCAGTAAAAGGCGTTCAGGAACGCCGCCATGGGCAGTAGCTTGCGCATCGGGACCACCGAGTGCCGCTGAAGTACGCCAAGGAAGCCCACACCCTCTGTCTGTACGAGCCGACGCGTCTCGCCGTCCCGCACGCGGTGAAACACATACACGAGCGGGAGCAGCACCACCTGCCGAACCAGTAATAGGTACCCACCCATCAGAACTATAATGCCAATACAACCATACCATAACGCGAGACGGCGGCTACCGTGATGGCATGGTCGAACCCGACGATGAAGAACGGCTTGTTGAAATGACTCGTGGACTGCACAAGGCGAGTTAGTACTCCACCGTTATGCCACGATGCACGGTATCCCCCATCGACTCTTCGTATTTACCTGAAGCAACTGCGAGGCCTCCGCCTGCGCGACCGAGACCCACAGCAGCACTATCGCCAGAGTAAGTCCCCACAGATCACTCCCTCCCCTTGACAAAGCTCACTCCGCGCACCAAAGATCGTGAGGAGTCCGAGTCGACGCGTGCGGCTCGAGTGGCGCTTGTCCCCGTCACACTCCACCACGGCCGGCGGCAGGAGCTTCGTCAGCTCCGTCGGCGCCGGTGCGTGCGTGGCGCTCCAGGCCGGCGCGACCTCGCTCGTGCGAGTCATCCCCCTTTGTTAGGCAAGCAGCCGAAGCGTCGTCGTAGTAGCTTGCGTTTTCCAGGAGTGCGAGGAACTTTTTGGCGTGTTCAATCGTTGTGGAACCCATTCCCCAAAAGTATGCACCAAATGTTCGTTTTTTTTTGCGACTTACGATGAGTTACGAGTGGTTTTAGTAGCGATGGAGCTGCTGGACGCGATGGAGGAAATGGAGCAGAGCGCGGCCAGCACTACGCCCGCCGCGACCCTCAGGCCCGTCGGGGTCTTGGAGAAGCAGGTCTGCATGATACAGAGCAAGCTACGAGAGGTGTGGCAGCTCCAACATAACGGCGAATCGGTCACGATCCCGTATTATTGGGCGCTCTCCAAGGTACACGCGATGGCTGTTGGCAGTGTGGCTGTTGCCTGTAAATCTCCGAGGCCACTTACGCGCGCAATGTGTGCCATTGCAGCTCCTTCGGCTACTCGAGGAGTACCCAGACGGTGTGACGGAGGCGGTGGTTCTTACGGAGTTGACAGCGCAGCTCAATAACCGAGTGTATCGCGGAGACTCGGACGGCGCGCGCGGTAGTAGCCGCATCCGAGACGCCGGCGACTTGAATGACTTCCTGTCCGAGGTGGAGAACGAGACATTGTCTGGCTGCACTCTTGGCTTCGATCGTCAGCGGCTGCGCATCGAGGTCGAGCAATCGTCGAAGCTCGTCGTTGACATGTCTGTTGCAACGCCTTGTACGTCACTGTGGCCGCGTGCAATCTCAAACAGACTCGGAATATGACTCAGGTACCTCCACCAGCGCTTTCGGACCTGCCTCGAATTTCTCAGCCAGCACACGTCTTCGGCAAGAGCCAGGTCGGTAGATGGCAATTGTTCTGGTATGGTGGTGTGTGGATTGGATAATAACGGATTCTCGCTCGTCGGTAACAGCTTCCCGTTCCACCGAGACCGACCCGTCTCGTTCACGAATGCAAAGCTACTAGAGAGGAGAGAGGCGGCTGAGAGGCGCTCGGCGGTGGCGGACCAAGAGTTATTCACGCTGCTACCGACGTCATATCTCGTCATCCACTTGGACGGCTCCGATCGCGACGACATCCAGTTTGCTGACAACGCCCTCGATCTCCCACAAGTAGGCAAGATTGTGTTGGAGGAGCGGGAATCACCGCGACTGCAGTGCTTGCGAGTGAAGGCAAAGGTATGTGTAGTTGGACCATTTTCCAAGCCTCTAAGTGCTCTAAAAGTGACGTGACATGTGACGTCTGTCTAGGTCCTGGACATTGGCGCGGTACGCGCGTGCAAGTCGCCGTTTCATCTCCAACGACAAGTGGTTCTACTTGGGGAAGAAAGCTGCGGCACTGGAGGCTTGACGGCGTCGCAGTGGCGAACCCAGACGTCGTACATGATGGTGCTCTGGGACGACCAGGTAGCGCTAAGCCGGTTGTTCCACGTGGGGGATACGGTCATTCTCTTCCACCCGTTCGTGCACGTGTGCGACTCGACCGACACGGAGCTCAACCAGATCTTGAGTGAGTATTCGTCGCAGCAGAGCTGCCAGTGCTACTTTGAGTATGGAACAGAGACGGTGTTGTTCGCGTCGCCGGCCAAGCCACTCAAGCCTGAACTTGAAAGGAGGGCAGACCGTGGTAGCAGCACAACATATCGAGACCAAGAACGGCCAGTTGCGGCGCTCAGCGAAATCCAACCGGGGTGGATCGAATTTGCGCTATCTGCGCTGATCCTCGACGTCAAGGTATCGCACGGCGTCCCTCTCTTGGCTGCCTATTTCCACTCGTATTACGACCCAAAGACTTCGACTTCAAAGCAAACAGCTGGGGGGAGAGGAAGACAAGCCGCCCCGACACTGGACCGAGCCATCATGTCCAAGTACTACCTCGTCGCCATTGTCTACCTGTACCTCCCGGGTTCCAACCAAGTGATGGCTGTTGAGGCGACCGGAAGCAGTGCAGAGATAGCCTTGCAAGCTCTTGTTGGGCAAACCGTGTTCCTGGACGGCCTGGTTGCCGTGGACCTACAAGACGAAGCCCTCCGCGCTCTACGCCATCCCCCGCGTTTGGACTCCCAGTCTGAGCCAATGCTCGCGTTCACTGACGACGACTACGCTGGCTTCTCCTCGGTTGTCGCGCTGTGTTCGGACTGGACTAGCATTTTCGGGAACCAGTCCATGTTCCGTCGCGATGGACACATGACGGTCATGAACACGATCCCCGCGATCCTCAAGACGACGATAGAGCCCGTTGACAGTGCCACAGTGCCATCGACCGCGCGAGCGTCTGCTACTGTGGGAATGCAGCTTGCGACAATGTGCATCTCCTCCATTGGCTGGCTCGTACCATCAAGTCAAGACGCAACTTTCGCGAGCGACCAGACCTGCGAGTTGGGACTCGCCACCATGATCGCCCACCGCGCGTGCTGCCGGAAGCTGGTCGTCGCGGCCGCGCCGCCAGCCCAAGCAGGAAGCCCAAGCCCTCGAGTTGGGAGCGAAGCAGCACCGCCAATCAAGTGGGAGTGTGGCTTTTGCCACGAGGTGTTCTCCGGCATGCTCGACACCATCCAGAGCTACTGCGAGGCGGTTGTGGTGCTGGAAGACGTAACTTCTGCTGTCGACCCCCCGACCCTCGCCATTTGTCAAGGGAATACGGTGGAAGCGCTGCTTGGGCTGCCAGCAGAAGAGTACTCGCAACTGCGGCTGTCGGAGAAGCGGGCGGCGCTTGCGCGGCCGGTGGGGAGGGAGTACGAGGTGGTGCTCTCGCGATGCGCACCGCGTGTTGTCGTGTTGCCTGGCACACCACGCGAGTCCACCAGTGTACACGTCCGCATCGACCAACTGCAGCCTATTGACGCGTACGCCTCGGCTCGCCGGCTACTCGCGAGGCTCCACGGGCCCTAATCGATCTTCTGCCACACCCTCGATGTTGCCAAGACTGTTAGAATGGCTTCACTAAGGCAACTGCAACTTGGCCACTCTTTCGAGTGAGTGACGTAGTCTTGTATGGCAAACAAGGGGATAGTATGGTACCATGATACACTCGAATATAAGTCCTACTCATCCTCGACCTTTTCTTTCCAGTTTTTTTTTTCCGCAGGAGGAAAAAATAAAGACATTCACTCTGTGTTTCCCGCCGAACAATCGGGGGAGAAGGGAAACAAACTCTCAGGCAAGCGAGAAAGGCGACGCGGCGGCAGAACCGTCCCTCCCCCTCTCCGCATCCCTCGCTCCCTCCCTACAAGCCACGCGATGGCGGACTCGTCGGCGGTAGACACGCGGGCGGAGGCGCTGCGCAAGGTGCTGCTGCGCCAGCGGCTGCGGCTATGGGCGTCCAAGGCGCGACAGGAGCGCGCGCAGCTCGCGGAGGAGGTCATGGCGCTGTTCTCGTCGGCGTCGGCGGCCTCTGTCTCGAGCAGCAGCGGCCAGGCGGCGCCGGCGATCTCCGAGAGGCCCATCACGCGGCGACCAGGCGTGGAGGAAGTCAAGAACTGCCTGCTGGCGTCTGTGTACCCGTGCCTGCCGACCGAGTGCGCGTCGCTGCGGTCCGAGATCTGGCAGGTGCTACTGAACGTGTACAAGCGCAACCAGCACGGCGCGTCGGCGCAGGAGTTCGACCGCATGATTGCGCGGCTGAGCAAGCTGCAGCGCGACTCGATGCTCGTGGACGAGTGCGCCGACGTGGCGGCCATGCTGGCGCCCGCGGACGCGGCCGAGCGCGAGCGCGTGCAGCAAGACATGGAGGTGCTGCTCATGTGGTTCCTCACGACCAAGTCAGTCGCGTACACGCCCGGCATGGCGCGCGTGGTTGCGCCCTTTTTCCTGCAGAACATGGCGCTGCCCACGATCTACGACTGCTTTTACCAGTACAGCGCGAGCTTCCTGCCGCACTTTGTCGTCAACGACAGCCTCTTCGGCGAGACGCCGCCCTCAACGAACGACAGCAGCAGCTTCTCCGAGTCGCGGCTGTCAATGGACTCGCTCTCTTCGCTCTCGGGCATCCTACCACGCTCGGGCTCGATGGACTCGACGTCGTCCACTGCGGAGGAGGCGAAGAAGCGCGCTGAAGAGGAGGAGGAGCAGTGCAAGAGCCGCGAGAAGCAGCAGCTTGCCGAGCAGTTGCTGAGCTATCACGACCCGCAGCTGTCGCACTTTCTGTCGCAGTGGTGCGGCAGCGATTGGAGCACGCCCGGCGAGCTGATCGCGACGGACTTTTTCCTCGGCCACCTCTACCAGGTCATGCCGCCGGCGGTGTTTGTATACGTTATGGACCAGTACCTCTTGACGGGCGACGTCCTGTTTGGCGTGTTCGTGCTGGTGGCGGCGTTGATTCAAGGCGGCAAAGGGTTCATGAGCACTGGCCAGACGACCACCGAGGAAGTCAAGGAAAAGGTGCGCGCAATCTTCAGCGCTGCGGCGTTCAACGACGAGGAGAACGTGCGGCTATTGTGCTTCCAGGCAGCGCGCCTCCGTTGCAAGACACCCAAGAGCTACAAGTGCTCGCAGCACGAAGCGACGCCCGAGATGCGCTGCTCGTCGCGTGTTGCAACGGAGCTGGCGTTCACAATGTCTCCCCAACCGAAGAAGAAGTCTCGCGGACACAAGGAGAACGGCAGCAGCGTTAGCATCACAAGCGACCGGTTCTCCACGGCGTCCGATATTGTCGATATGTCCCAGTGGGTGATGAAGGAATCGCGGTCGCTGGCCGGGAAGGTGTTTTGGTACCACAAGTCGAGCGGCAAGACCCAATGGGAGCACCCTGCAGAGAAGTACGACGCGCCTGCAGTGTCCTTTGCGCTGCCCATCAGCGTCGATGAAGTCGCGGCTCAAGTGATGGGGGAAAAGGTCAACGACCTGAATGGGCCGCGGTTCTTCGTTGTCGACTGCCGAGGACTGCGTAGCTCTGACGACTTGAAGAGCGGCCGCATTCCTGCCGCGTATACGCTGGACCCGTCCGTCTTTGACTCCCCGGAGCTGATTGCGAAGAGCATGGACGCGTTCAACCCGATGAAGTCGCGGGTTCATGTTGTCCTCGTGGGCCATGGGGTCGGTATCCCTCCGCAGCTCGTCGACTCTGAAGAGGTCAAGACAAGCATCCGTGACGCTGTCCGGCTCGATGTGGACTGCGTCAATCAAGCGGCACTCTTCTTCCAGAAGCGCGGCTTTCGCTTTGTGAGCTGCTTGGACGGTGGATACGCGTCTTGGCACGCGTTCATGCGGGATAATTCGGCGTCCTCCCCTCAAGAGCTGCTGAACCATGTCGAAGAGGAGTGCGTGTATTGTCGCTACGACACGATCATGCGCACCGGCGCAGATCCACTCAAGCAGAAGAAGAAGCAGCAGACCAAGGTGAAGCGGAAGAAGAGCGCGATGCCGACAACAACCACGCTGTTAGTGAATGGTGGCGAGGGTGACCCGAGCATCGTGTCAACCAACGACAACATGCCCAAGTCAACTGGCAGCACTTCGAGCAGTAGCGGACCTGCATCGCTCGGCCGGCAGCTTTCGCTCTCGCGCCAGTCGATCACGTCGATGCGCTCCAAGTTGTCGGAGGTGAAGATCCCCAAGCTGGGCTGGCGGCGGCGGTCCTCTGGCGCACCCCCCAGTACCAACCAGCACGACAGCGGGTCGTCGTCCGAAACCGCCGAAGACGGCGGGAGCGACCACGAACTGCCAGCCAGTGGCACCGCGGGGGTGAACGACGAAGCTACGCACAAGATGCTTCGTGAGGCGCTGGAGCAGTCGGACGACGATGTGGCCGACAACGCGGAGGGGAGCAAGGACAAGTCATTTGTCGGGGTGTTCACCATAGACTACAGCGACGACGAAGAGGACGACGGCTTGGGCGGCAACAACAACGAGGAGTCCGAGAGCGGCGATGACAAGAAGGCAGCAGAGCCCGCGGCCGTGGCCGCCGCCCCCCTCATCGCGGCCCCGACCCTGTCGGCGTAAGATTATGCAGTTCCGTCGCCCTGTTGCACGGCAGCAGCCAGCGAGCGCCATCGACTGCTGCTGGCGCGGCCCCGTGCAGCAAGCGGCGCGTCATTTTCCTGTTTTGAGTTGGCAAGCAGTCGGAAAGGTACCACCGGTATGTCGTGATGTCAAGACGAGTGCATGTTTCGTGTTTGCCACGCGTGCGACGTGTGTGTGGTGTTGTGACACGGAGCTGAAGCGCCAAGTACCGGCAAAGACAGCGGCTCCGACGTGGCTTGAGATTAATCCTGAGTCGAGCGGATCCACCTCCTTCGTCACGCGAGCGCTATCGCAGGGCGAACAGTAACGCGCGGAGGAATGGGCAATTGCAGCTGTCGGCGAGGCGAGGAGGGAGGTGGCACTACAATCCTAGCATCGTCGTGACTCCATTTGCTCTTTTGTATGGCCATGCGATAGAGCACCTCAAACACAGTATTACAGTATACGTACAGACCACCAGTACTGTCTGTGAGGTCACAGACGCAAGGCGTTACACATGAGCGCTATAGTGAACGCTAATCACCCAAACATTCAAAACAGCAATGTATAATTTATACGAGGTACAGAGATCGCACCAAGCGAAAATAATAATCTTCGATCGACATTATGACAAATGATAAGGACTAATCGCATATAAGGGAGTGCCAATGGGGCCTCAACGCTGTTGCTCTTCAACCGCTTCCACTGTGTGCTGATGGCTTTCGCGGTGGAGCTCATGCAACGCTCGCGAGCACCCTAACGCCACGCACTGCCTCTACATGTACTGTACTGAACAGTGTGCTCGGCGTGACCACGTACTGTAATGGGTCGAAGACCAGCCATCATCGATGATGACTGGAAGTCCTTGCCACGGATCTTACCGAGGGCGTTCCGAGGGTGCGCACTTCTCCATTCACTCGCGACCGAGTAAGTACCGCCGCCGCCGTTCCGTAATGGTCTCCTTCTCCTCCTTGCTCGCGCTCGCGGTCGCCGCGGCCGTCGGCGTCGCCCACGCCGTCGAGGAAGTCGACATGGCGTGGTCGCTGCCCGTCGGCGCCTACTACCGCCCCGTCGGCTCCACGGTCGTCTCGGGCGCGGTCGGCGCCACGACACCCTTCCGCCGCTCGCCCTGCCCGGGCCTCAACACGCTCGCCAACCACGGCTACCTGCCTCGCGACGGCAAGAACATCACGATCGACGACGCGCTGGCGGTCGTCAAGGCACAGTTCAACGTGGACGACGCGCTGCTGGCGCTCGTCAAGAGCGTGTCGCCCGCCCAGTTCGACCTGAACGACCTGGCGGCCCACGACGCGCCGCTCGAGCACGACGCGTCGCTCACGCGCGTCGACACGGCCTTCGGCGGCGACCAGTCGCTCTTCGCGGCCAACCGCACGGCCGAGCTGCTGCTGCGCGGCCTGGACGGCGCCATCAGCCTCGAGGACGTGGCCAAGGCGCGCGCCGCATCCGTCGCGTGGAGCCAGACGCACAACGCCGCCTTCTCGTGGGCCAAGATGCAGCAGACGCTGGCGCACATTGAGTCGGGCCTGCTGCTGCGCCTGCTGGGCGGCAACCGCTCCGAGACGGCCAAGACGAGCTACCTCGCGTCCTTCCTCGTCGCCGAGATGTTCCCCTGGGGATGGACCACGCCCACGACCATGATCACGTACGCCGACTTCATGGGCACCGTCGCCAAGCTCACGGCCTACGCAGCCTAAGCCGACGGAGGGAAAGGCGAGAGTCCCCTAGCAGCCTCTGATGGATGGTGCGAGCTGGACAGGAACATTTCTCCGTCTTGCCGTAATAAATGTGCGAATGGATGTATTTGGTACCAAGCTGCTATGGCATAGGCAATGTAAAGGGGACCCAATCCGTGCTTTGTCGGTGAAACATGTGCAGTCCCGAGAGGGATTCGTGTATGGTAGAACAGGGTCGACCTGTTCTACCGGAGCGCAAGGGACTCCCAAGACGACGGATCGAGGCGCCGAAGCTTCCCATATTGGCACTGAATTGCGGTCACTTGACCTTCAAATCCCTACATGTGACGTGTGCATAGACTGATGACCCAGAGATCTAGCGCTGCGAGTCGATTTCAGGAGAGTTCCACTGTTTCCGCTTCGCAGTCACACTAACGCCAGCCAAAGCAATCCGCTTCAAGCTCACAGTCCGATGGAGAGGCTTTCCTTGCGGGACGTCCTGACATCCTCAATGGTGACTCGTGGACCACATGCATCTATTGTTGCCAGACAAACAACCGCGGCAGAATTCCTTGCCCTGCTCATTGTATCTACAGCTCCATACACAGCGGTTCACGCCAACGATGCCTTGTCCACCGGCCTGTAACGTCAGGAAGCGCCAAATCCTCTATAGGAAACGCATTTGATTCCTCCTACCAAGGCAGTGGAGTTGTCGCCTAAGCTCCGGCCCAATCTGTGCCCTCCCACCAATCCTTTTCAGGGTTGTTCACGCGCGTCAATAGTGCCACTAGTAGTGGCGACCAGTCAGTCGCTCATTTCGTGAAGCTGCCCACGGACGACGGGATCAAGCCTTATTTGCCACTACAGCCACGTAAATCAACATCAAGTCCACGAACGCCAACCTTGCTATCGTCAACTCGTCCGCCTTGGGCTACGCCTAGACATTCTGACACCGGTAGCGTTCCCAAGGGCTCGCCGACGACTGTGAAGCCATGCCCGCACGACTTCAACTACGCATTTCGTCCGAAAGATAGTGTATAATTTGATTCGCATGTGCAATATCTCAATAAATCAATTAATTGCCGACGCTTCAAGAGCGCACGACTTGTGGCCCACAAGCGAACGAACATGGCGGCACGAAGCGGCGACATGTGCGCTCGCGACGGCGCCGACGAGCGCTCCGAGCTGCTGGCGCGGACTGCAAAGGCAAAAGACGCGTCCCACACGCGGCGCGTAGGCCTGGCGGCTATTTTCGGTGCGTGTGGGCGGCGGAAGCGCAGCCGAGAGGCCGTATTGACACATTGCAAGGATCGTCACCACTTGGATTTTTCTAAATCCCAACTGGGCTTTGGGTTTTAACCATGCTGCAGTGGTGATCTGGGCGTGGGTCGTGCAGGCCGAGGCGGCGCAGGCGCTCCAGGCGCGTCGAGTTCCTCGGTATGCACTGCATGGGCGTCGTCGTATGGCACTGACTGGGAGTGAGTATGCATTCAGGATGCGAGCCACTTTTCCAAGCCCTTCTTCATCGTGTGCTTCAACCACTCGGTGACGGTACTGTGATTGTACCCGGTTCATGCCCTTGCCGATGCTGACGACGATGATACCGTGGAGCTAACGCTGCCTTCCGTCTCCAGATCGTCTTGCTGCCGGCAGTGTACGTGTTCCACCGACTCCGCGACGGCCGGAGCCGCCGCCAGAGCCTCCTCGTCCAGGCGGAGCACCCGATGGGCGTGGTCGAGGTGCTGCAGCGGCACTCGTCGCTGCCGCTGCGCACGCTGCTGCGCATGGCGGCCTTCCTGAGCGTCTTCTACTGCTTCGCCGACTACTTTTGGTACGCGGCGCTGGCCAACGTGAGCGTGGCGGCGGGCACGGCCATCTTCAACTGCTCGCCGTTCTTCGTCTACTGCTTCTCCGTCTGCTTCCTGCGCGAGCGCGCGTCCCCGCGCAAGCTCCTCGGCGTGCTGCTGTCGTTCGTCGGCGTCACGCTCATCGTGCTGTACCAGAACGGAGACGCCGCGGCTGTGCTCGCTGGCGCCGACACGTCGAGCCTCGGGCTCATCGCAAGCCTGCTCGTGGTCGTCTCGGCCGCCATCTACGGCGCGTACGAGGTGGCCGTGCGCGTGGTCGTGGGCGAGGACATCGACGACGCGTCCACGCTGCTCACGCTCACGGGGCTCTGCGGCCTGCTGACCGTCCCCATCTGGCTCGTCGGCAGCCTCGCGTTTGCCTGCAGCCCGTTCCCGGCGCTGTACGAGCCGCTCGGCTGGCCCGTGGCGTCCGACGCGCTAGCCTTGCTCGTGCTCAGCGGGTCCCTCGCCGCCGTCTTCAACGTGGCGTTCCCGGTCGCCATCTGCTGGACGTCGCCGCTCGAGACGAGCGTCGGCTGCATGCTTACCATCCCGCTGTCAGGCCTCTGGGACGCCGTCTTCCACCGCACCGTCTTCTCGTGGCAGTGCGTACTCGGCTCGGCCTGCGTCATGGCTGGCTTCGCCGTGCTCGAGCTCGCGGGCGTGTGGACGAGGGCGTCGGCCAAGACCAAGGCCGCCAGGTACTCGATGGCTGAGACGGCCGTCGCTTGGTCCCCCATCAGCGCCGGCGACGTGGTCGTCTAACAGTGGTAGTGCAGCCCCAGTGATGCGTACTGTACATACCATGGCGTAGAGATTCTCACCTGCACTGCATCCATGCAACATTGATGAGGCTTTCCGCTGCTGCAGTTCCATGAACGATGTACCCACTTGCTGGAGGCTATGAAGCGAGCATGATTACAGTCCTTTCGTGGACTTCAACCAGTCAACTTTGATGCCCAAGGGTGGTGCCCAGCCAGCATCCAAGCTAAGTTAATGGAAACCAATTTACCCAGCCAGCATCCAACGCGATCCTAGTTTGCTTGCGGTGCGATACTTTTGGCTTGTCGCGTCATCACCAAGCCTGCTCCACTTCACTCCGGTATGAGACGCAACACTGTGTCAGTCAGTGGTACAGCTCGTGAGCTCATCTCGATCTTCATCAATACCTGCGCCAGTACTCACATCTCATTCCCGTAGTCGCCACACCTGGAGCAAGCAAGTGGTTTTCAAGCCACGACCGTGACTGCGATGGCAACCGAACGCACGCCGCTGCTTACGGGCGCGACCGATGCCTTCAAGCCGATCCAGCAGCAGCAGCAGCGTGACCGCAGGAAGAGGCTCGGACTGTTCGCGATCATCGGTGCGACGAACCATGTCGGTATGAGCTTGGAACTGGGATCGGGAGGCTGACCGTGCTGATGACATGCAGCGGTGGTGTGGATGGTGGTCTTCCAGGCCGAAGCCTCGCAGGCTCTACAGGTGATACATAAGCCCGGCAACCGCTTGAGTGATCGACATACGAAAAGCAAAGTAACGACTGGTCTTCACGACTGGTCTTCACGTCTGTCGCAGGTTGTCGGCCACTTTAACAAGCCCTTCTTCATCGTCGGCTTCAACCACACCATCACCGTGAGCAATTCACCCATCCACTTCGCATCAAACTGCACGCGCTCTCAGTGTGGACTGACGATCAGCCTCAGACGGTTCTGCTGCCGATTTTGTATCTGCACCACCGCATCCATGACCACAACACGAGCGCCAGCAATGCACACCATCCCGACGACGTCGTCTCGGTGCTCCAGCGTCACTGTGGCATTCCCCTCGGCCGTCTCGTGCGTGCGGCTGTTCTGTTGAACACGCTCTTCTGCCTCGCCGACTACCTCTGGTTCAAGGCGCTCTTCACCATCAGCATCGGCTTGGCCACGGCACTCTCCAACACGGCGCCATTCTTCGTCTACTGCTTCTCCGTCTGCCTCCTGCACGAGCGCGTCACGTGGCGCAAGGTCGGCGGAGTCATCATGTCCTTCACGGGCGTCATCATCATCGTGCTGTTCCAAGCGGACGATAGCGGCAGCAGTGGAGAGGAAGCCATCGAAGGGATCGCAGCGCGCCTCGCCAACTCCAGTGCGCTCGCGTGTGCGCTCGTCGTCGTCTCCACCGCCATATATGGCGTGTACCAAGTCGGCATGAGCGTGATGATCGGCGAGGACGTAGCCGATCTGTCGACGCTGCTCATCATGACGGGGCTCAGCGGACTCGTGAGCATCCCGCTATGGGTCGTCGGCAGCTTCGCCTTGGCCGCTGCTCCCGCGCCGGCACTCTACGAGCCGCTCGGATGGCCCGCGCCAGGCCAACCTCTCGCGCTCCTCTTCCTCAGCGGCCTGCTCCTGGGGCTCAACACGACGTTGCTGTCGCTTGCGCTGTGCTGGACCTCGCCACTCGAGACGAGCGTCGGCGCAATGCTCTCGCTCCCTGTCGCCGGGTTCTTGGACTTCGTCTTTCACGGCCTCCGCTTCCCTCTAACATGCGTCGGAGGCTCCGTCTTGGTGCTCCTGGGCTTCGTCATGCTCGAGTTCTCCAAGTTCCGCGACGCCATGCAGTCGACTTCGATCCGTCCGCCGCTGCAGGCGTGAGTTTTCGCAGTTACCGGAAGTACGAGCGCCATCAAGGGTGTAGACTGGTTGTTCCGGTTGAAACACGTGAAGTTTTCCCACCAATCCTCCACTTGACTTGTGTCTGTTGGTACTCACAAGTCACTTCAATGCTTCGAGATCAAGCAAAGATGCGTTTGCTCAAGTTCACCAAGCTCCCTGGGCACTTGACAGTCCGTGGAGGTCTCCATCTTGACTGGAGGCGTGAGTGCCGGTAAACAGCAGGGTCTTTGCGCTTGATGCCGCCTCGCAGCGACCCCTGACATGATGCACTACGTAAAACGCCACTACATTCATCCATGCATCGACAGACACGTACGGCGGGGCGTTCAGCTACGCTGTCGCGCTGGAAATCGCGCCACACACGTCGACGAATCCATCGAGCGCGAGCATCACCATCAACTTGTGGCCCAAGTTGACCAGCTCGATGGGTGCCGAGTCCGCGCATCCAATCGGCAAACACTGCGCCGACGACTCGTTCGACTCGGAGAGTGCGCTGAGAGAGAGCGGCTGCCCGTTCAGGTGAAGTGCCTGGAAGAGCAGCTCGATTGTGTCTTTGTAGACTTCTTCCCTTGTCAGGCTTGTGCTGTCGACCAAACTGTTGGACGCAAGAATGGTCGCCAGCAAATGGCAGAATCCCAGAGAAGGGATCTCGCCCTTCGGCTCCGACTGGTCCTCGAGCCACGTCCAGTCGGCGAAAAAGAAGTACGGCAGCCGCGCGAGGAGCCGGCCCCACAGATGCATCACCAGCTTGGCGCCGAACGGATTGAGTCGGAGCGAAACCACCTGAGGGATCTCGGGATGCACGCGCACCACGTCGAACATCAGCACCAGCATGTAGACTGCAGGGGATGCACGGAAGTCCTGGCGGATGGCGTCTCCGCGTCCACGAAGAAGGCCGAGCAAACCAGTGGACTGGCGTCTCAGCCAATCGACTGCGTCTGGGGGCGTGCTGCCCTCCGTTCCCGTTTCGCTAGTCACCGCAGGGTTCACCGACACGCAGAGAGTCTCGCCGTCGACCTCGTTGCCCGCGATATGAGTTGCTGCGAGCTCAATGCTGAGGTACGCCACGACTGCATTCGTCCACTCCAGCCGGATCTCGGCCACGAGGGTGCCAAAGCGCGCGCTGACGTCGGCTGGGTCGAGATTCTCGACACGAGTCGAGCTCTCGCTCTTGTCGGCACCTTCAATACCCGCTGATGCATTCACGGCGACCGACTGGATCACACACTGCGTCAGGTGCATCGGGAGCGCTTGTAGAAAGCCGTGGTGGCGCTGGATGCTTAGTGCACGAGGCGTATCGACGCACTCGTCGTCGTGCAGCTGATAAAAATGCTTGGTCCACACCACATCAAGGTTTGGCGCACCGCCGAGGCAGAAGTAGAGCAGCAGCGCCACATTCAGATCCCGAATGCTGTGCATCTTAGTCTCGGAAGGCGACGTGGACACCGAGGTGTAGGCTTCACTCGTTTCAGTGTCAGCATCCTCGTGGTTGAAGCTGGTGTCTTCTTCAAGAACGATGTCGGGCGGTGCCATATTTGGCGGAACGTTACCCAGATCCTCGTCCTCGTCTTCCTCTTCAATCACGATCACATCCGGCTGTTGACGGCGCATTGGTCGAATGCGCTGAGGAAAGCCAATCGGTGCTTCCCACGTGCCCATATCCCTGCCCGGTTGATCCCGCTCGGCTTCCTCGGGCGAAGGAGCTCCATTCGCTTCAGAAGACTCGGCATCTGCAATGCGATTGACCGGAGCATCATATGTGCCAGGCATCGCGCTGCTATCTTCAGTCTCGCGACCGTATGAGCGCCGGTTCTGCTCGGAGATGCGTGACTGATCACAAGCTTGCGCTGCAGATAGATGTTGGCCGTGTACTGACGCGCTTCGATACCCCACTCGCCGCCGCGGCCGGCCTCCTGGACTCCGACTCCGACTGCGGCTTCGACTCCTTCGGCGATCCCGCGGCCCCACGCGTGAATTAAACCCCGCGTAGTGCCGCTCCTCATGTCTTCGTTGGGCATGCTCGTGTCCACGAGGTGGGGAACGCCTTGTTGGTTGCTCTTCAAGCCGTTGCACACTTCGACGAAGCGCCCGGAAATCACCTTGCAGGTCAAACAGTGCATCTTTCAAACGCAGAATCTCCGCGATGTGGCTGTTCGTATCACGGCTCAGCGAGCTAAAAAGCTCCGCGCCAAGGCCCTGAAGCCTCCTCGAGAACTGCTCGTGCAGCTTCCCAACTTGCGTGTCGCAATGATCTCTCAGCCTCTTGAAATCGTTTGTCACGATATGTACGTCGCCGCTCACCCGTCGCATCTGGCTTTCGACTGCTTGGAACACCTCAATTGGAACAGTCGGGCGCGGATCTGGGCGTGGAGGTGGTGGAAGTCGGAGTTGTCTCTCACGAACATCGCTCAAATCTTGCTGGGTAGCGTACAGTTGATCCCTTAGCACGTCCATGTCGTTCCCCTGGGCTCGCAGTTGGTCCTCGACGGCTGCTAAAGCGCCGATAGGCACTGTCTGCGGAGGGTCTGGACTCGCATTTTGCTCGGTGGCGTACACTTGATCTCTCAGCACGTCCATGTCGTTTTCCAGGGCTCGCAGTTGGTCCTCGACTGCCGTAAAGGCGTCGAGAGGCACCATCTGAGCAGGATCTGGTCCTGACGTCGAGGGTGTCGCCGATGGGACTCGCTGTAGCTCTTCACTGGCCACGCGGACGTCGTCCATACTCCGCTCGACAGCGTAAATCTGGCCCTTTATCGCCGTCATATCGACTTGCAGCTGCTCTTGCGCTTCTTGAAGCCCGACCTGCTGGCTGCGTTCGAGTTCTTCCAACCGGTTGCTCACTCTCGTCACTTCTTCATCGAGCCGTTGATCGCTCATCGTGATCTTGGAGTGCATTCCATGCTCCATGACGCTAAGCTTGTCGTGAAGCGCGTCAATTTCACGCTGCTTCGCCTCAGCCATCGTGTCAAAGTCGGCTCGGCACTTGGCCAGCTCCGCGTCGTACCGCTCCTGCAGCGCCGAGAGCTGACTCATCATGTACTCTTCGTCGATGCTGTGTTGTGCCAGTGCGTCGAGATTTTTCTCCATGGTCGCCAGCTTGGCCTTCACTGCGTCCACGTCCGCGGTCGCAGCAGTACCCGCCTCACCAACAGTCTGCACCTCCTTCCTCACGTCTTTGACCAGCGCCTCCACCTCTTGTGCCTGCTGCTCGACGCTATTTTTGAGCGCCCGGGCATCCGCGGCGCTCGTTTCCGACGCGCTCTGCGCCAGCTCCGCGCGGTCGTCCGTCTTCTGCAGCTCGCGCCGCACTAGCTTACACGGGAAGAGAAAAACCATCACGATCAGAGCAAGTGATGAGTAGCTAGCGGCAAAGAGCAGTAGATATGCACTCGCGTGTGCAATAGGGCCACACCTCGCATGCACTCCCTGCGAATCTCGGACATGTCTACCGCGAATCCACAAACCATCGGTTAGTTCAATACCCCGCAATGCAGACTGCATCGCGCGCCTCCACTGCCGCCCAAAATACACAGATTATGTACCGATATTGACGGCTAGCTGCCACTTCTCGAGCCCCGCCAGCGAGGCGCGCACGACCGCCAGGTCAGCGCTGGAAGCGGCGCCGTTCGCTCCGGTAGACGGCACAAGCGCCCGACTGCTGCTGCCGCTCCGACTGCGCTTGCGCTTCTTTCCATTGGCGTTGCCGTTGCCGTTGCCGTTGCCGTTGCCGTTACCGCCACCCTTGCCGTCATGGCGGGGCGCCACCGTGCGCACCGTCGCCATCGCGGGGGGCTGAGGAAGATCGCGCCTTTCTCGCCCGTTGATGTGATGTTTCCGCAACTGGGCTTTGCCTTCTGTGCGAAGCTCCCATGAGAACAAAGAGGTCGTCCCCCTCTTTGTTAAGTGAGGACGACAAAAGGTGACCCATATCAACGATTGAAATGACAAACGCAATTGTTTTTAGGCGACTGCCTAAAACCTCAAAACCTCGGAGCTGCATACAAAATCCTTCATCTGCGACTGTCTACATATCTGAAAAATGTCTATATATTCCTGATAGATACGAACATGCAAGTATTTGTATACGAAAAAAGTTGCAAATTGTAACCAAAGGTGAGAGGACACTTTTTGTCATGTGTTGGAAGCTCCAGAGTATTAACATATGAATCTTCGTATACATGAGAATTTCATAGGCGACATCGTAACTTAAAAATGTAAGAAGCCCCAACTCCGAAAATGATGGTGCTCGTACAGTGAACCACAGATTAAAGCGCTCCTTCTTCCAACATACAATAGTATTTCATGATATGTTGTTATATTTGGGCTTGTGTTTAGCAGTTAGAGGTAGGCACAATCCATACATTTTTTCAGTCCAGATTCTGCGGTCCATGATAACCGTCGTGCTCGAACGAGCCACCAATCGCCGAGACGCCAAGTTGAGCGACTCAACCAAGGGCAACTCGTGACAGCCGTGACAGCCACAGTGTGGCATACCGGGTGTGAGTGCAATGCAAACGGAAAGAAACTGAAACGAGCAAGTGTTTCCCATACGCATTGCGTTATATACCGACGCGAATACATAAGAAGCTAGCGGCGGGAGATCGATGACGAAGTTCATGCTCTGGGGATTCATCGGCCCACCACACTATGTTCTGGGCGCGAGACACACTCCGAGTGCTCCGGCCAAACCGGTAGCTAACCTGCGCCCTCGACGATCCAGAACTGGCGATGTTGCTCCAGAAGCCGTCGCTCCAGAGCTTCGTCCGGCGCCGTTTCAACGGGCACGACATGGTCTGGAAACGGAGAGACGCAATGTCAGTCCAAGCAGTCAGACAAGATAAACATCGGCGACGCACCTTCGTTGACACTCAGCCGGTCCGAAACGCCCGAGGACCGCGATGAGTAGTGCGGACTCTCGCACGGAGGACACGGCGGCTGGTCGAGCTCGCGCCGCGTGTCGCCTTCTCGGTACTGGACCCACTGTGCGTCGTCTGCGAGCTCCTGGGCGCCCCCGCCTTTGTAGCCGGCTTGGTATTCTGCTTGGCATTCGGCTTCAGTGTAGGGAAAGCTCGACGGGGCAGGTGTTTCCTCTTCAGGGATGCCGGGGCAGTACCAGTCGCTGCTGTACCCGTGCTCGGGGTGCGGTGCCCTGTTGTCGCACATCCGCGTAGTCATCATCAGCGAATACCCAGGCGTGTTGCCACCACCTTGCGCCGGTCGAGGGTCCCGAACCCGGATCGGCAACGGATTGCTTGCGCTGACAGGGACCTTGCGGTGCCGCCGAAGCCTTGCGTTGCCCGCCTTCGCCATGTTCGGGACCATGTACTTGGTCCTCTCCTTCAGGATGTGCAAGTCCTTCAGGATCGTGATCATCCCTGTTCGGAGCCCATCCATCTCTTCGTACAAGCGCTCCGCCTCGTCGTCTTGCACTTCTCGGATACGCGTCATCTGCTGCGCCAGCAAATCTTCAAGCTGTTCCCGGAACGACTGGTTGTTCTGCTGCAGGCTCTGTTGCACGTGGAACACTTGGTCGCGCAGCTCGTCCAGCTGTCTCGACACGACGTCGATGCGCGATGGCTGCGGCTGCTCCGACGACGAGGCACTCGTCATGTCGATGTTGTCGTACACTGAGCTGTTCTGGTCGTAGACGAGCTCATAGTACTGCTGCTGCTGCGTAGGCGGCGCAACGTCATCCATCGCAAACGGCTTGCCCATTTTGGCATACCCATGTGCCGGCAAGCTGTTCTCAATGCCTTGCAGTTGGTCCAGATTCAGCTTGAGCCGGTTCATCTCCTGCGTGCACGCCAGGCGGAAGTCCCGTAGCTCGGCTTGCGTCAGGCCGCGACTCTGCTTGAGGTTGTCCACTTGGTCGGCGCAGCGCCCAATCTGCGCGAGCAACTGCTGCACCAGCGCCACATTCTTGCGCGAGTACTCCTGGTACTCACGCTGAAGCACCGACAGCTCGCTCGCCACGTTATCGAGCGAGCTGAGCCGCAGCTGGATCTTGTCGTGGTCTTTCCTGCGCTGCGAGAGCTTGCGCTTCAAGCCCCGCATGTCCGTGCGCAGCAGTTCGTTCTTGGCCGCCAGGGCCCCGAGCTCGCGCGAAATGTCCTCGTCCTCGGCCAGGTCCGGTGCGGCATCCTTCGCCTGTGCCGTGCGCTCATCACCTGGCGGATCCTCCTTCATCTCGCTCTCCGTGTCGCTCCGGTCGTACGCGTCGCCGCCTCCGGGGTCGAACGCGCCCGCCGCCTCTATCCGTCGAGACCACCAAGCGATTAGCAACCCTCTCGCATCGGTACCCACTCGCTCGTCTCGAGCACCACCACACGCTTAATGAAGCAAACGCTCGTGGCTCACGCGCCTACGTCGGCAACGTACCTCGTGCTTTATGCGCCAGTGGCGCCTGGCGCTCCGGCTCAGGTTGGCTGTCGGCTGACGCCGAGCCCGTTCGCGCGCGCTTCAGCGACCCTGGCGCCGATACCTCCTGTTCATTGGAGGAAGGGAGGCCCCGTCGAGCGCCCCCGGGCGCGGGCGCCGGCTGTGCAGGCCGGCGGCTCCCGCGGCGCGTCAAGAGCGCCGCCATCTCCATGCGATCGTTGGAACAGCCCGTCGATTTCTTCCACGGCGAAGCAAATGCGCGCACGTGGGAAAGATAAGAGGGAGGAGGAAGAGAAACACACTCATGGTACAGTGTACCACAATGTACCTTATTTTTTTTCGATATTTTGGATAGTGACTTATCCCTATTCGAAGTTCTTTCAACAGTGACGCGTCACTCTTTTTTAAAGGTTCAATAAAGTGGTGGTTGCCGCCATCACTTTTCGACGGACAACAATGGTGCGCAAGAAGAGGAAGGGAGTGGTCAAGGAGGCGGACGCCGAGGGCTCTCGCGGCGCGCGCAAGCCGCGCGTTGAGATACTTAACGTGCTGCCTGCAGCGCCGTGCGACGCCGCGCTCCCCTTCGTTCTAGCGCCTGCAGACTTCGCTTTAGAGACGGACCAGCCGGTGGCGACATTGGCTCATTGGTACGCGCTGCTGAGCGCCTCGCGCGACCTCTTCGACCAGCTCAAGGTGCTGCAGCTCTTCCGGTCCAAGTGCAAGGCGTACCTGGCGTCCATAGGTGATGGTGACGCGCCCTCCGCGTTCACTGCGGCGGCGTGGCAGCTGGCCTTCCGACTGTACGTCGCGCCCGAGTGCGAGCCACTGCGCAAGAACTTCTTCCTCATCCTGGACGCGCTGGTGTCGCCCGCGGTCCTGGACGCCTCCAAGGAGATGAAGCAGACGCTGCAGGAAACTGCCAGCGCCGAGCTGCAGCTGTACCTAGAGCGCCTGCTGGGCGCGGCGCAGGAGAAGGAGTCAACCCCCGACGAGGTCGTCGCGACGTTCGACGCCATGCTGCTCGTGAGCGACTTCCCATTCCTCGCCAGTGTACTCGTCGAGACGACTGGCGAGTCGGAGCTGCGGCGGTTCGTGCGGTATTGCGCGCAGCAGCTGGGCGACCTCGCGGAGCCCGTGACCAAGTACCAGCAGCATGGCAGCAGCTCCAGCAGCGAACAGGACGACTCGACAGCTACGAGCGTGGTGCTCGTGGCGTCCGAGCGTTGTGGCCACGCGCTCAAGAACGTGATCCTGTTGACAACGATGAAGGACGCGCTGTACAAGCAGGCGACAAGCACAATTGTGGATGACTTCATGGCGATTGCCAAGGTGTGCGCGCAGATTCTTCAGACCAGCGTGGTGCACAAGGACCTGCTGACACAGGCGGCGCTCGCGTACTGCCTCGTGTTGCGACTGCTCCTGCACACGGACGGACTGCTCCAGAGTGAGCCAGTCGACCACGATGCGTTGGCGAAGCAACTACTGAGCGCTGCCTACCCTGGGCAGAAGGTATCGCTGGACGTCTCCCCGTCTCTTCGAGAGCGTCTCGAGAACGACGCTGCTGCGTTTGGCGATATGTCGCGTCTGGCAATGTTCCGTGGGGCGCTCAACAGTCTCACCGACCGAGATCTGCTGTTGAGTGTCGACGGAACGCAACTTGGACGCGACGAGCTTGTTGGAGGGATCAGCTCCACGATCATGGACGCGCTGTTCAAGAGCGGGCAGCAGTTCTGCCAGGACGAGTCGCTCAATGTGCGGCTGTACGCTTTCCAAGTGTTGGAGGCCTTCCTGCGTCGCGCAGTGCTTATTACTCAGAGCCTAAGCAAGGACGGCATCGCTTTGGGCAACATCACAGCGCCCAGGGCGATCGCATTCAACACGTTGGCTGGGCTGACGGGCACCGTCTTGCTGAACTGGGAGCACCCGTCCAAGAAAGTGAACCAGTTCATGCCGCCGATGTTCACGCACATCGTCAACTACTTTGAGCTCACGGGGGACTTTGAAGGCTGGAAGCAGTCTATCGTGGCCAAGCTCGTGAGTCTTCCGTCGCACAGTCGAGCCAAGTACGGCGCTCTCACGATAGTCGCCGACAAGTACGGCATCCGAAGCCTGCTCGCGGAGTATCCTGCTCTCGTGCGGTCCGTGCTGGTCGCGGTTGGCCACAAGGATGTTTTGTCAGCTGCCGTCGCCAGCCTCTTCTCCCAGCTGTTTGACGCTGCCACCGACGACATGAAGCGCGTGTGGCTGTCGGACGTTGCGCGAGTGTTGGTCTCCGGAGACGTGGTCTTGCGCGCGCGCGTGGCGATGTACATTATGCCCCTGCTGCTCAAGAAGAACCCGGCGTTCGTGGTTCAGCTGATTGACCAGCTTCGGGCGGTCGTGGAGCCCAACGACACGACTGTCGACCAGGACACCATGCTCTGGGCAGTCATTGAGGTGGTCAAGTACGCGCGCAAGAAGTTTGCGCCGGAGAAGCTGGCCGGGCTGTCCATGCTTGAAGTTGAGCAGGGACTCTGCCACCAGCAAGCGGAGATCCGAGGGTCAGCGTTCGACGCTATCTGTGCGTCGCTCAAGTCAACCAACACGCCCACGCCCGAGGAGCTGGCGCTGATCAAGACCTTCCTGGTCATGAGCAGCAAGGAAGTCACGGCTGGCAACCGCATGAACGCCATGATTGGCTTGAAGAACGTGTTCTTCCGCATCAAGGAGACACTACGCCTCGCTCGAAAGCAACGTGACGCCGCCGCTGCCAGCAGTGACGTGGCTCTTTCGACGTCCTTCAAGGAGTGGGCCCAGCAGTTTGTCATCACGTCCGTGTACCCTGGATCCAGTCCTCAGCGAACCATTCTGGGGCTTGAAGTCATGCTGCTGTACCTGCAAGTGTTCGGTTTTGATGAAGACACCAACGAGGACGGAACCGGGTCGTCGCTCTTCTTGAGCCCTCCTGTCGTCAAAGTGCTGCTAAACGTGCTAGTCAGCTCGTGGGACATCGTTCGGTCCCTGGCTTTCTCGATCCTGGACCTGTATCCCACCGACTTGCCTGGCTACACGACCCACGACGAGCTGGCCGCGCTGCTCAACTGGGCGCTGAAGCTCTGTGTCAGTCCCCGACAGCGAGAGAGCGACGCTGGAGCAATGTTCATGCGTGTCCTCTTCCAACGAAGCACGTCTATCCAGCGCTTTGGAGTCACTCTTGACCAAGGTTCCGACCGCGATGAAGCCAGCGACGTCAAGGACAGCGACGTGTCGTTCGTGCTGAAGCTTACGTCGGTGGTGCTTCGTCGACTACAAGCGTGCGAGACGGATCGATTGCGGCAGAGTGAGTCTCCTCTTGTGCACGGGCTCTTGCTGTCTCTCCGATACATCATTGAGAGCGTCGACTTTGAGAAGATTGCGAGAGGCAGCGACGACGCCCTGCGCGTGGAGTGGCAGACCGGTCTTCGTCAAGTGTTCCTCTGCATTGACATGGCGATGCAAGCCTCGCTCTCGGTGGTGGGCGACGCCACGTCGGGAGTCGGCGACGAGGAGCTGTCGGCAAACTTCGCGGGGGTCGTTGGAGAAGTCAGCGCAGTGTACAAATCGGCCACTCCAGCCTTGAAAGTCGACTGCCGCGGCCACTTGATCATCGAAGACAACGGAGACGAGGAAGAGTACGGAAGCGACTCGGCCCAGCGAGCAGTAGTAGGAAGCTGGCTCGCTGCGCGAGAGTGTGGTGCCATTATGGACGCGCTCATGAAGCGCGTGCCTCTTCCAGTGTCGAACGCGTCCAAAGCCGAGAAAACGCAGTTCTTCACGACTGAGATGGCGCAGCGGGGCGGTGAAATGCTGCTCAACTCGTTGTTCGAGCTCAAGCACAAGGGCGCCGTAGCAATGGCGTATCAGTCGTTCGAGGGCGTGTGCAAGGCGTTCCTGGCGCAAGCGGAGCGGAACACAGTGCTCGGAAGTCTGCCACGCATCTGGGCAGACCGACTGCTCACCCGGCTGGAGACGTCACAGCAAGTGTTCATCCTTCGACGCAGCTCGGGCTTCGCGTTCAGCTTCGTGTCGATCCTTCGCGCAGAGCCGAGGAACTCGGCGGCGGTCATCCTGCCGCTCGTGATGCGCAATCTGCTGCGCCTCGCGTCGCTCGACACGGACTCGATCGCGCTGACGAAGACCTACGAGGACCACCACTTGCTCTGGCGGTCGCGCGTGCACGCGCTGAACATTCTGAAGCTCATCTGCCAGGACGCTGTGCTCGCCGACGACGTGTCCGTATACGTGTCCCGCATGCTGGAGGTCGCGATCTTTGGCTTCGACTGTGAGTCGTGGGCCGTGCGCAACTCGTCCATGATGCTGTTCGCCGCCACGACGCAGCGCGCCGTCGGCGACAAGCGCATCGCCGACAACGCCACCTCCCGCAAGGTCTCGAGCACGGACGTGTTCTCGCGGTTCCCTCAGCTGAGCGAGTTCGTGCACCGCGAGCTTGTGCGCTTCACGGCCGTCGCAGACGTCACTGGCACGCCCGCTGACAATGCGCGAGGCACGACCCCGCCGGGACTCTTCCCGCTCTTGATGCTGCTCAGCCGCTTGAAGCCAGGAGACGACGATGACGCGGACGCGTTGGTCGAGGGCGTGCGCCTCGCGGACATGGTCCCGAGCGTGATGAAGTGCGCCGCCCAACCGACCATGGCGATCCGTCAAATGGCGGCCAAGGTGCTGGCCTCGATCGTTCGCGATGCCGACGCCACTGGCGTCCTCTTGGGCTTGTGCAGGGAGCTTCCCAACGGCATTGTTGGCGCCGCGGCGAGTGAAAAGGTCGCTGCGCCGCCGGCCTCGACCATGCCCAAGACCAACAACTACGTGCACGGAGTGCTCGCGCAGATCAATCAGCTCGCCCAGCGCTACCTCCGCAGCACCACTGACACTTCTTCGGTTGTCGTCCGCGCTGTTCAGCGCTCGTTTGCTGAGACGGTCGTCTCTGTAGTGCGGGAGAAGCTGTGGCTGGTGGACGCGTCGACAAGCCAAGTCATTCGCGCCGAGTTGCTGCAGATCGTGGACGTGCTCGTGCATTTCCGCGAGTCGCGAGCTGGCCGTGAGCTCGCCGGCGACGGTTCGAGTGCGTTTGGCGGCGCGCTGCAGCCTGCGATCGCGCAGATTGAGGCGCTATGCGTTCGCGAACTGGTCGAGCGCTGCGCTGCCCCGTCCGCGTCGTCGCCGTACTACCGTCAGCACCACGCTCCTGGTATGTACGTTGTCGACCGTACTCTCGTGTCGATCTTCTTCCGTCTCTGGCGCCTCGCTAGTACCTACAAAGGCGCGGAGTTGAAGACCCGCTTCGACCTCGCGCTGCGCTTGTTGGCGAGCCCCGTGCTCCAAGTGCGCAAGCGATCGATCAAGCAGCTGTCCAACCTGCTCACTCGGTGGGAGAGCGCGGACAAGGCCCACATCGCGCTGCCTAGTGAGCTGGTGGGCGAGCTGCAGACTGTGCTGGCGACGCAGTTGCTGGTCGAGACGCACCCGAAGATCAAGATGCGCATTCTGAACCTCGTGGTGCGCTACCAAGAGCAGCAAGCTGCGGGACTGACTGACGACCTCGCTCTCAAGTTGCTGGCCAAGATCGCGAGCGTGCTAGACGCCGCCGCGGACGCCGACGTGGTGGCTCCGGCGCTCGAGTTGCTGGCGCTCCTGTCGCCTCAATTCCCGGACGATGGCGCGCGCTTGACGCTGCTCCGCGATCAGATCGTGCTCCGCTCGGACGAGAAGCAGCCGCTGGCGTTGCGCCGTGCGGCAGCGAAGGCGCTGCAGCATTGCGGCGTGCTTACTCTCCGTGCTGATGCTCTCACGTCGCCAGAGCGCGAACGAATGGCTGTCGACTGCTGGCTGGGCATCCTCCAGCTGCTCCAAGACGACGACGCGAACACCCGCCGGCTCGCAAACACTGCAGCCACCAAGGGTTTAGCCGCGCAGAGCTCGTCCCGTCCGCTCGCCAAGCTCTCGGACACGTTGGTGCTGCCGCTCGTCATCGAGCACGTCGTCACGACTTTTGGCCAGACGGAGTACGGGTTCTCGCGTCTGCTGGCCATACTGGAAGCGCTCATGGACGCGCCGACCGAGCTGCAGCGCTACCTGAGTGGCGCCGCGTCCAAGGACGTGGGCGCCGCGGACTTGTCGAGCCGCATCTTTGAAGCCGAGAGCGACAACTACTTCGCCGAGGGCGACCTCGTGGCGCAGAACCTCGTGTTCCAGCTACTGTACAAGCGCGGCCAAGCTCTCTCGAACGGATCGACTGTCCGGGATGCGGTGGTGACGGCGGCTGGATCAGCTCTGTCGCTGTTAGAGCAGGCGACGAGCAAGGGCAGGAGCGCCAACGACTGGCTCGGCGGCGCGTCCTTCTACCCTGGCGTCTTCCCGGCCCTCCAGAACGTTCTGATGGCCGTCTCCGCCGCTGCTTGCAGTGTCAAGAGCGAGGACGCAGCTACAGCCGAGTGGGTGGCCAAGCTCCAGCAGTTGGCAGCTCAGGTCCTGGCCAATGCGTCCAACGGATACCCGCTGCATCCATTGACTCAGCAAGCGCTTCAAGTGCTCGCTACGGTTGGTGGAGGTGGCAAGGCAGACACGACGGTGCTGCTGTTCCTCACGCCGTATTGGGACGCCCTCAAGGCGTAGACGAGGGCAAAGGACGACGGGAGATACGGGACCAAGTGGACGGTGTCTACAGTACTTGGTTTTCGTCGAGTAGATCGATTTGAGGGCGTATGCAACACGGCGGGCTCTCACGACGCCTCTGTGCTTCGTAGCACACCAGTGACACAAAGCGCATCGTTTGGTCATGATCAATAGGTACAGTACCCAGTGCTGCTGATGATGCACGGGCCCACACTGACGCTGCAATATGCACAAAATAGGCATGTGTTGCGCTTCAGTCTGGCGCAGGTTTTCGCTGTTGACGCATGGATCCGGCCTGGATTTGAGTGCCGCGTTCTTGAAGATGGCGTGAAGGTCAACTCAACAAGACGCGCGGCTCTTTTACGGTGATGTATTCTGTTCGACAGGTTAGTTGGACATAGTGAATGCGATATTATATGAATCACAGAAGATGATGTACGCCAGGATATGCGATATCATAGATGCTGCGATGCGACCACCGGCACTCACGCCGTGACGAAACGAGCCGGCTCTCAGCAAGATCGATCATGGATCGTTTAGCTGGAGACTGGAGATGGAGGAATAACGAGTACTGTACCGGCGGGCACATGGGGCGAATGCTTTGGTTGAAAGCAGTACAGTAGGTGCTCGAATGCACATCAATCTCGCAGCCTTCATCGTCCGATGGATTATTGCACCAGAGTGGGGGTATACCAGGACCTGAGGCGCTCCTTTCGGTCAAGGCCACAACCCCAATCGTGTGGCCCGAGTCAGATCGATATGTAGCAGAACTGTTGTAGCATCGCGAGTACTGACACTACCATTACGAGGACGCATGGATGACTTGACGCCACATTAGACACGCTAGGCTCGCCACAAGTCAAATCCTTCGAAACCGACAGTTACTACCATCCAGCATACTTTGAGTTTCCAAATTATCTTATAGTTGCATACAATTTTAGCCTACTCAACAGCATACTCGAACCTCTAGGAAGTTTCTGAAGTTGCTTTTTTTTTCCGGAGGTCCGTTCGTCTCCTTCGTTCCAACGCGACCGACCCATCCTAGCGATCTATCGGACTGCCACCGCTTTGCCCGCGTCAAAACCATGCTCCGTGGTGTTGCGACAACAATCCGAAACGCCGCCGGCCATCGATCTCGACAGTCCTTCCATCCGATCGCTCTCACTTTCCAATTTGATCCCAAGCGCATCACCTACATCCCCCTCCAACTCTTCCCCCGCTCTCCACCATGGTCTCCTTCTCCACCTTGGCCATCGCTTCCCTCGCGGCCGCAGTGTCCTCAGTCAGTGCTCTTGAAATCGGCGAGTACTACCGCCCGAGCGGCAGCGAGGTCTCGGGCGTCTATAGCGCCAACGCCACGTACCACCGCGGGCCGTGCCCGGCGCTGAACGCGCTGGCCAACCACGGCATCCTGCCGCGCAACGGCGCCAACATCACGGCCGACGCGCTCAAGACGGCCATCCAGTCGGTCTACAGCCTCGACGACGCGGCCGCGGCCGTGCTCCTCGGCATGGTGCCTCCCACCTTCTCGCTCGACTACCTGTCGATCCACAACGCGCTCGAGCACGACGCGTCCCTCGTGCACGCCGACGCCCACTTCGGCGCGGACCCTTCGACTGTCGATGAGGCACTGGCTGTCAGCCTGATCGCGAGCTCAAAGGACGGCAAGACGCTCGGCGTCGCCGAGGTGGGCGCCGCGCGCGCCGCCCGACTCGCGAGCTGCCAGACCAACAACCCCGAGTGCACGTTCGGCTCGACCCAGGCCACGCTCGCGTACACGGAGGCGTCCATCTTCCTGCTGGGCTTCGGCGGCGGCAACGCCAACGCCACCGTCGACGTGGACGTCGCCTACGCCTTCACGGTCGAGGAGCGCATCCCGGACAATTACGTGCCGTCGCCCTCGGCCATCTCGCTCGCCCAGGTGCGCACCGTGGCGGCCAAGCTCATGGCTGCCGCCAGCGCCTAGGACTATCATATTTTACCGCAACGTCATCATTTCATGCGCGGACAGCTTGTCCACGTCATCGACGTGCGATATAAATCAAAAGGTAATGAGAGTTGGGATATTGTGTAGGTCATAAGTGATCTGAGACGGTGGCGTGCCCGACCGTATGTATGGCCGCTGTAGCGAGCATTCGAGTTGGCCTCGGGCGTGCTGGCACAGGCGTAAGGAGCTACCTCCCTTGCTTCCGCTCTTGCTGCTGCGGTGGCTCTTGGAAGTGCTCCTGACGCTTCTCGTGCTGAGTGACGGCGTGGCGGTCGGCCAGGTGGTAGTTGACATCCCGGTCGGATAGCGCCCGTGATGAAGACGCTGAGCCAGAAGGCGGACGAGACGAGGTATCATTGCCACAGAGCACGCCGCCGACGCAGAAGACGATCCACGAGACGCTGAGCACCAACGACTTGTCGTCAAAGACCGTCTCGACCACGAGGACAACGATAATGCCGTCGCCAAGGAAGATGAGCGCGTAGGTCGTTGTGTGGAACAGGGGGTAGCCCCACAAGCAGAAGCGGCGACCACGAACACCACACGGCTGAACCTCAGTCCGTGGGCCGAGTCGAAGATGGACGTGACGGTCTTGCTTACCGACTCAATGGCGCTGACTGGTTGGAGCTGCAGGCTGTGTGGCCTGAGAGCAGGAGTAGGAAGCTCCTGGGTCGTACGTAAGAGAGTCAGTCAAAATACGCTTTGAACAGTCAAACAATCAGTGTTCTCATGTCACATGATATCAGTACAATGCAGCCAACAAATTCGATAAAGTATGCCAAATGTATGTTTGATAAGTCAAAATGCCCTAATCCAGTACGTACGACTAACCTCTTCCACCGAGATTGCCTAGTTGAAGCCGCCGTGCGTCAGGCCGCCATGCTCTTAGACCACAGCCGCCGCGTCCCTCCGCCCATGGCGACCTCCAGGCGTGCGCAGTCTGGAGAACCACCAGCCCTGGCGGCGCTCGGTGTTGCGCGAGCGGAATGGCCACCCGCGGTTGCGTTGGAGGCTCTCGCGGCGGCGGCGGTGCGTGGTGCGGTCGTGGTGCGCCTTGGCGGTACAGCGGAACTGGACGAAGGCGGCGATGGCAAAGACTGCGATCGTGGCTGCCAGATACACCCACCAGCCCACGGGGATGTCGTAGCTCGAGTCGCCGTCGCTTTCTGTCGTCCGGTAGGCCTCGAGGTTGTTGAACGACGGGTAGTCGCCCGCGTAGAAGCCGACGCCCCACATGATGAGGAACGCGCCGGTGAAGCTCGTGGCCAAGATGATGACGGGCCGCTCGAACTTGACAGCGAGGATACCGGTGACAATGCCCAGCACGATGGCAAGCACGAGCAGCACGATCCCTGGGTGGCTCGGGTAGATCTTGTAGCCGACGGACGTGTTGATGAGGACGGCCAGCATGGCGCCGGCCAGCACGCCGACAATGAAGAGGCCGGGCAAGTAGAGACACACGGCGAGGAAGCCGCAGAGGATGCCGCCGACGATGTAGGCGACCCACGAAATGGTCACGACCCACGACTCGTCCTGGAAGATGCTCTCGACCACGAGCGCGCACAAGACGCCGCCAGAGATGAAGCCGATGACAAAGACCGTCATATGGAAGAGCTGGTAGCCAAGGAAGGCGAGCAGGGCGCCCACCGCGAGCGCCGTGATCGCGAGCACGACGCCGCTGGCCTTGAGACCGCTGTTTGAATCGAAGATGGACGTCCATGCCTCGCTTGCGGGCGCCAGCTCCGCGTCATCGGCGAGCGTGTAGCCGATGAGTTGGAGAAGCAGGAGGAAGAAGAGCGTCGAGCTTGCAGTCTTGAGTATCGCCATGGTAGTCGGTCTCTCGAGGAGTAGAGGCGACTTGCAAGGGCCCGGCAAGTTGGGAAATGACATTGGGATCTGTCCTTGCCACGCTCTTGGGGCCATGAAGCTCACGAGAAGGACCCAGTAAGCCCGGTGGTAAGACAGCAGTGGTCAGCAATAAAGCAGGCGTCGGATACGAGCTAGCTTCTTCGCTGTGTGGCGGCCATCATCCCGATAAGCTGTGACATGCTGCAGCCTCTGCCAATTATTCGAGATCACGCTGATTTCATTCGCCAAAAACCAAAATTGAATTAGTTTTAACAAATCATCGAGCAGACCCCCTCGCTTCCTATGTCCTAAATCAGTAGACTACTCGCTGCTGGCCGTTAGCCACATGACAGTGGCTGCCACGCCGCAATAGGCACTGACATCCTGGATACCTGGCTTCTTTTCGTTCTCCCCTCCATCGAATCGATGAGATTGACAATCCAACCGTTGTCGATACCGAACGGTGCTGTTAGCATAGAGCGCCAGCGGCCGACGCACATCGACGCAATTCCAATGAGAAACGAATGTGCCATGGGAAATTGGCACTTTCACTGCTCTCTCAGCTGAATTTGACACCCGCTTAGTGCACAATGCCATTCAGCTAGTCGTCGGTGGGGCCAATATGAACACCACCCGTCTTTTACTGTTTCAACCCTGCCATACTTGGCTTGCGACAGGTTGGCAGCCTTCAATCGAAGCGGTTATTTCAACTTCAACTTGCTCTCATTACTCGAATTTGATTGAACTTGATTCGCTCAAACATAATTATAGCGCCAATTCAGCGAATCAAAAGATGAATATCATCCTTCAACATAATTTAAAACATTACTCAGTAGAATTCATGCCTTCGCGAAACGCTGGCTTCTCGCTCGGTATCTTCTCGTGCTCGTCACACGAAAAAGCCTGTCAATGGGCGCGACGAGTGCCCAGCACGCGTCTGGTTCTTCTTCTTGGCACGGCCAGCCCTTGCCTGCTTCACCGCGTCCTCCAGATTACGGTAGTTTCCATCCCGGTACACCGAGGTTGAGGCCGCGCCCAGCTTGAGCGACCGACCAGTGCGCTTGTAGTACTTGTGACGGCTCGTTTTGCCATACTGGCAGCACACACCGAGTACGAAGCATGCTACAAACCCTGCCAGGTACCCCCACCACGCATCAGGTACTGCCTGCAGCCACGACTCATGGGCCAGCGCGTCTTGGAAGGCGCCAAGCGTCTCTCCACTCGGGAAGTGGCCGGCGAAGCGGCCGACGCCCCACGTGACCATTCCGGCGCCGACGAGGCTTGTCACGGACACGAGGACTGGCTTCTCGAAGCTCCAAGCCAAAATGCCGCCCAAGAAAGCGAAGCAGACGGCCAGGATGCCGAGGAACTGCGCAGAATTGCTCGGGTATACGCGCCCGCCGACCGCCGCGTTGGCAATGAAGGCGAGAAGTACGCTGCCGGCGACAACCGCGACCGCGACTCCGACAGCAGCCACAAGCGCGGCGAGAGCACCGGTGACGAGCCCTCCGAGCACGAAGCCCGTCCAAGAGAGTGCGACGACGGACGCCTCGCCCTCCAGCGCGCTCTCAGCCAAGCGAGCGGTCAGAAGCCCGCCAGCGACGAACCCGCAGACAAAGCACGCTGGCGTGAAGAGTCGATAGCCCGCAGCGCTCACGACGACGCCAAAGAGGATGGTCCCGACAGCGAAGACGCCCTGGAGCGCTTCGAGGCCTTGCACTCGACCGAAGAAGACGCTTGACACCGTCGATAGAGCGATTGAACTCGCGTCTGACGCGGCGGTTGGTGTTGGAGACGCCGTGAGACCCAGTTGGTCGCCAGTCGGTCCCCACGCTGATGCGCCTAACACGCCACTGCCTAGCAAGTGCATCAGTGTTATGACGACCAGCCATGGGGTCAAGTAGTAGGCGCGTCGGCCACCGATGGTGATCATCCAAGCTGTGCCCTTGGTGATCGACACCGTCGACTGATCTCTGAAGTCTTGATCAGCAAATGACCTGCAACAGAACCAGCAGTCTGCAGGAAGAGAGAGGGTATAATTAGAGACAGCCGATAGCCACGTACGATCGATCCCATGAGGCCCGCAATAGCGCCAAGTGAAAGAAAAGATCCGCCTGTTCGCAGTGGTCGTTGGTCTGGATTGGTTTGCATGTTACTGTCACGGCTGGAAACGTACGGACTGGAGTCTTGGAGAGGCAATGGCTTCACTACTGTAGAGCTCAATGCTATGCCTCCATCTAGACGGCGGTAGTGCCCGTGGGCTTGGCAAGCGCGTTGCTGGAGCTTTCCTTGCCGCCGTGGTGGTGGCCGCGCGCCGTCTTCTTGAACTGGATGAGCATCCCAAGCACGAAGGCGACGAGGATGGCGGCCATGTAGGCCCACCAGGCGTCAGGGATGGAGTAGACCCAGTCGCCCTTGTCGTTCTTATCGCGGAAGGCCTTGAGGTCGGCACCATTGGGGTAGTCGCCGGCAAAGTAGCCGACGCCCCAGACGAGCACCTCGGCGCCCACGAAGCTCGTGGCGACCACGAGCACGGGCTTCTCGAGCTTAAGCGCGAGAATGCCGCCGATGACGCCGAGGATGATGGCCATGAAGACCAGCACGACGTCCGGGTTGTTGGGGTAGATCTTGGCGCCGAAGGACGTGTTGAGCGAGAAGGCGAGCAGCACACCGCCCGCCGCGCCGCCCAGGAAGATGCTGGCCGCGTACAGGTACACGACGAGCGCGCCAGCGATGACACCACCAATAAGAAAGGCGACCCATGACGCCGTGGGCAGCCAGTCCTCGTCGCTAAAGATGGCCTCGATGATGCCGGCCACGAAGAGTCCGCCGACGATGAATCCGCAGAGAAAGACGGTGGGGCGGAAGAGCCGGTAGCCGAGCACCGTGACGATCCCTCCGCCCACGATGGCGAGCGCCGCGAGGATGCCCGGGCCCACCTTGATGCCCTTGGCCGAGCTCAGCACCTCCGTCGCCGTCATGTTGGAGATGTCGCCCAGGTCGAACTCGGTCGAGCCGCTGCCTCTGTCCACCTCCCACTTGTCCAGCGAGTCGCTCGCGCTCGCGCTCGAGGACGCGGCCGCGGCCATGGCGGACGCGACGAGCGCGAGGAGTAGCGCCAGCAGCAGGGCCGGACGAGGCGCGGACATTGCCATGCTGTATCGGAGGGGGGGGGATAGATCTGAGATGGAGGCGGCAGCGGCAGATTCGGGAATGAGCTACGTAGCTCCGCCTCAAGCCAAAAGCTCTGGATATTGGCAACTGCTCCGTGGGTGGACCTAGGGTAAAACGATAGAATGTTTTGTGATTGGGTGAGATGAGGAGATGGATACTTTTTCAGCGAATCACAAGGCGGTTTCAAGACGTGGGTGGATAAAAGCGAAAGGGGGAAGAAAAAATCCAACGTGGGTGAACTCGTTGCATACGTTTTTCAAGTGGAAGTGAAGGGGCGAAGATCCAGATGATTTGCACAACACTCCATTTTGTGGACCACATAGAAGACCTATTTCGCTGGATGACTGGTACAAGTGCTCCTTGCAACACAGCGCAGTCGTCCGGTGTCTCCTCAACCACCTTCTTCGAGTCCTTTGCTCCGAGTATGACCTAGTCTGCAGCTCAAGATCGAGCCGCATGATGTCGACCCCGCGCTGCTTCATCTTGTCTTCTTATGTTCCTGGAGTGCAGCATACTAGAAAATATCAAGGTCAACTTCAAGGACTCCAACCAACACTCTTGTTCAGAAGGTACTGTACGTGGTGGAAAGGTGGCCGCTTCAACTCCCGCGCTTTACCCGCCCATTCGAGAAAGGACGGCGGCAAGATGCGAGCGGAAGGCGGGCATGAGGGCCGCTCTGTCGACGGCGCGCGCTCTACACGCTCCTCTTCCCCCCCTACACCTGCGATGCAGTGCTACGCATGTCCCAGTGCTGGTGGAGGAGCCGAGGGCGGAGATACCGCGTCGCCCGAGGGCGCGAGCGCCCTGTTGACGCTGGACGTCAATCTCGCGCACAACGAGCTTCACGGGTTCATTGAGGCGCTGTATGACGAGATGGACGCGCTCCGGCGGCAGGCGCAAGAGGCGCAGGAAGAGAGCAAACGGGTTCGAGAGGAGGGCGAGCGCCGCCAGGAAGTGCTCGCGTGCGAGGCGGACCAGCGCGGGGCCGACGTCACACGGCTCGAACGCGAGCTGCTAGACGAAAAGAGGCGACTCCAGACGCTCAGCAGTCAGCACGTGAGTCTGGCGTGTCGCTGAAGAAGCTGGAGGGAGTACTCTAACGTGCGGCAGCTAACGCTATCGTTTGGAGGTCGTAGGAGGAACTAGAGGCGGAACATGCTCGGCTCGAGGCGGATGTAGCGGCGCGCGACAAGACCATTGCGGACATGAAGAAGCTGGTAGAGGAGGCGTCGGACAAGCGAGCACATGCACGCGACAGCGTAGATCCGACGGTTCTCGTATCGAAGGAGGAGCTGCAGCGAGCCGTAAACACCTTCTCGCGCCGAGAGCAGCAAGTGTACGGGAACATCGACTACGTCCGGAAGGCGTCGGGGGGTCTCCAAGTTGTGGCGAGCGAGATATCGACGCACATCTCAGAGCGTGAGTCCGTTCCAGCGCAAACCCGAGCTCGCTACTATATATGAAGACGTGATTTGACCTTTGTGTTGTGCTAAATCCAGTGCGGCGAGAGATCTCCCGGCTCCAGCAGGTGCGTCACCTTGGCTTCATCACCCGAAACTGAATTTGAGGCTACTAATCCAACGAGCTGTACGGTGTGATCGATAGCAACACGCAGACTACAAGACATTCATTGAAACCCACCGCTGCGACGCAGAGTCAAGCAAACGAACCGACCTACAAGAAGTTGCATCGGCTCAAGTTGCATCTGTCGATTCCAGAGCTCGGGATGAGCGCAGTGACGCCCTGGAGCAACGGATTGCGTCCTTGGAGATCGAGCGAGACGCACTCAAGCTGCGATGCCAATCCCTTGACGCTGATGTCGACAGGATCCGTCAAGAGCTGGCCGACGCGACTCGAGTTAGCACGGCAAGCCGGGCTCTCATCGACAAGTACGAGGAATCCTCCCGCGACGGGACGCAAACAATCGACGGCCTCCAAGAGTCACTCCTTGCTATCTGCGCACAGCTTGAGGAGGAGCGTGAGCGCCATCGTCGAGCGTCGGAGGAGACTGCAGCGCTAGCTGCTGAGAAAGAGCGAGACATGCAGGCTGAAATTGCAAGGCTTCACGACAAGCTCGCAATGACGGACACTGCGAGAGTCGAAAAAGAGACTTCCGTTGCGATTGAAGTCGCCAGAGCCGACCTTCGAGCAGCGCTGGACGCACAAGGTGTGCAACATGGCGCCATTACGGCACAAGCGAACGAAAGCGATTCGGAGCATCATCGACTGAACCTTCAAAGTCAAGTTGCGTCAAACAACACAGATTTCGGATCCGTGAAGCGCAACCCGGATTCAGATGTGGCTACAGCACGAAAAAATGAAAGCAGCCCTCATCATCCACAAAGGCTGCAACGTGTCCCGGCCTCCAACTCCAAACGTCAGCGGTCGGAGAACGTCGAAGACATTGATGACAGTGACGGCGGGGGCAAGATATCGCTTGCGACCACAGATCCGTCCAGGTCAAGCGTCACAAACGATGCAAGCAAGGTGAGCAAGCGCGTCCCACCGCTTGATCCCAAAGCGCCTTGCGCTGGCTGCCGAGGCGAACCGTTCGGGTTCATGGTCCGCTGCCACAAGTGCAAGGGCCAATTCCACATCAGCTGCACCAAGTCGGTCAGAGAAGCGACCAACAGCTCACACAAGAGGCGCCATGTCTTCCAGTGCGCCAGGTGCACTCCAGCACTGCAGCAGCGCCCCTCCAAGGTTCCTCGCATGAACAAAGCACCACCCGGCACGTAGATTGTTGCCCAGATCCGTCGTGATCCGCTTCAATTAACGTACCAGGTACTTGCATGTCATCAAGCGTGGATGAGGTTGTTTGGACACCGCGATTGCTTGTCGTCTGGACGCGGAGCTGAAGCAGTACGAGAAGATGAATGGCGACGGGCGACGGCTGTGTCGAGTTTTCTATCGTGGCTCAACAGGCTCCCGTCGACGATGGATGAGTCGAACTAACCTTCACGTAACGTCGGGCGGGTGGCGTGCGCGAAACTATCGCTGTTGACGCGTGCGTTATCGCCGCAACACCCAGAGGTTTCGCGTTCGTGTCTCCTGACGCTCGTGAGCGAGCACTCGCGCACGTTTCTATCTGTTGCAGGTCGAGGTACAAGTACAACAATGCCGACGCTGGCTGTACTTCTGTAGCGATGCTTCTCGTGGCCGAGAGTCCAAAGGATGGAAACAAGCGCTCGAGCAACGCGGAAGGCAGCGCCTGTTGATTATCCAGGTAAGAGCAAGCAATCGAATGTGGTGGTGGCATCAGTCAGCACACCACGTCCAAGTACAATACGCCACGTCATCTGACAAGCTGAGGCCAAGCGTGAGCGACCCTAAGGTGAGTGAGAGTACAATTAGATCGAGAGGCCAGTGATGTGGCCCGTCATTCCGAGCCTAATGGGTGACTGCTATGAGATTGTTGTGGTTAGCAGTACTTCAGCCACGATTGCGACTGCATCGGCTCCTGCTGGAACCGCTTGGAACGCGGCGTCAATGAGCTCGAGCTGCTTGGCGAGCTGCCCGTCCGTGTCGCTGACTCCGTCGGCTCGACCTTCTCCACCGTATCACTCGAATTAGTCGCTCTATCGAGCGCTTTGTGGCATCCAGAGCTGGGCTTCTGGCACGAATCGGCGTTTTCAACGGACACCGAGTCACACACTGCTCCACGACCGCAGAGAATGCCTGCAGCAGCAGGAACACATCCTGATCGCTGATAGTGCGCGTGACCTGCTCGCCCGGCTCGCTCTCGACCGCGAACTGCTCGAATGTCTGCAAGAAGCGCGGCGAGGAGGCTCGCACTCGCGTCTCAAGCTCCCGGATCACCGCGCAGTGCGTCGCGCTGCCTGCTCCTGCCGCTCCACCCGGCTCGCTAGCTGCTCGTTCCACGCGTTCTGTTCCTCGTTCAGCTTGAGCGAGTCATCGAGTTCCCTTGACAGCACTTCAACCCGTCCGCGAAGCTCGTCCAGCTTGTTCAACTCGCCAGCTTGCTGCGCTAACTGCTCTTGCGCAGTGTGGAGCTCAGCCGTGAGGGCTTCGAGCTCCAATCGTCTGGCGCAAGTCTCGTTCTTCAGCGCAAAAGCCGTCGATTGTCCGCTTTCCAACGCGTCTTGGAGCTCCGTCAAGCGATACTCAAGCACCCGCTTTTCGTTGAACACTGCTTGGAGATGTACGTACTGGTCTACCAGCGCCTCGGACTTGATCACCATTGCCTGTACCTGCAACCCACGCTGACACACGCATGCCTGCAGATTAGACGCGAGCGCATGGAGGCACACTCAGACGCACTTCAACGCGCACTCACATCGGATAGAGCGCGCTGGCAGTCGCGAAGCTGGTGGTGGCGGCGGTCCATCTCATGCCGACACATGCGGTTCGCTTCGTCCAAAGCAGCGCAGGCGTCTAACAGATCGCGGCGCTCGCGACTCCACGACTCGGCAGCTCGCTCTGCTTCAGACAAGAAGGTGCTACCAGACGCCACTAGGCGCTCGAGAAGCGGTTGAAGCGACAGGAGCCGCGCGTCCGTCCACAAAGATGCGGCCTCGTCGCCCAATGTGAGCAGGTTGTCGAGTGCGATGCAGCACGCGCGCATGTCTTCGACGGCTAACGTGTCCATCCATTCGCTACCAGTGCTCGCGTCGACACTGGGTGAGGCCCCATCTTCAACTCCTGCGAAAGAAACCACTGATGGGGATGCTTTGGCGACTTGTAGGGCCGCAGACAACGCCGCCTCTAACAGCGCGGCGGCCTCACGGCGCTGAGAAGACTCCTTTTCGCAGAGATCCAGTCGCTGCTGCATGGCATCTGCTCGCTCGACGTGCTCTTGCAGCTGTCGCTTTGCCGTCAAGACGGACGCGTCCAGCTCCTGTGCGTGCTCGCGTAGCGTCGCGCACTCTGTTTCGACTTGTTCGTTGAGCAGCCGGAGCTCCTCGAGGCGCTGCTTGAGCTGGCGCTTCTCTCTGTCCGCTCCTGCGGTCATCTCTTCGAGCTTGCTCGCTGTCTTCTTCTCACTCTGCTTAGCGCCCATCAGCTCCACCTCTAGCTGTCTGACTCGCTCACTAGCGTTCTCCTGCCCTGCAGACGCCTCTGCGATCGACTCGAGCAGCTCCTCTTGCAGCGCATTCATCTCGTCCAAGTGCGACTGTCGACGCGCGGCCTCGGCCTCCCAGTGCGCCGCCTTGCGAGTCGCGTCGTCCGCTTGTGCGCTCGCCTGTTCCAGCTTCGCTTTGAGCTCATCACACGACCGAACCGACTGCTCCAGTCGGTCTCTAGCGGCTTTCGACTCTGCCGACTCGCGCGCCACTCGCCGCTTCAAGGTGCGCTCGCGGTCACGCAGCTGAGCACAAGCCGCGAGCGTCTGCTGAAGCTGCTCGTTCTGCTGCTGCAGCTCCCGCTGGACGCTCAAGATCTGCTCTCGCATCTCGGACTCGTGCGCTTTCGCGTTTGAACTGAGCGCGTCATACTCGCGCTGGTGGCGGTCGAACTGCTCGCGGAGCTGCAAGTGCGCCTGCTTTTCTTCCAGAAGACGCGCTTCCGCATCCCGGACGAGCTCCCGGTGCTGCGCTAGCTTCTTCTCCTGCTCATAAATCGTGTGCCGCAGCTCCGCGAGCACCACGAGCAGCTCCTCGTGACTTGAGACCTGGAACTCGCGCGCCTTGAGATGCACCACCTCTTCCAGCACGCGAATGTACGTCCGCTGCTCCTCCAACGTTTGACTCTCACTCTCGTCGTCGTCTCCTTTGCTACTAGAGACTTGCCGCTCGCGAAAGAGGCACTGAGCGTCGGCGACTGCTTGCTCCAGCTGCTTCGCGGCCACTTCGTACCGCTGCTTCTCCTGCTCAGCCTCTTTCAACTTCAGACTCAGCGTCCCTCTAGTCGCCACCCCGACGGTACAAGGCGGCGCAGTGCTCCTAGAAGAGGCCGCAGTCGACCGCCTGGATGCTGCGCTCGCGTGCTCTTCGCGCTGCCTCTTGGCGATGAGCTTGAGGCGCTCGATCTCGAGTTTTTGGGCCTGCGCCTCGCGCTTGAAGCTCGCCATGCGCTCGCGCTGCGTCGCCAGCTGCTCGTACACGCGCGTAAGCTCCTCCGCCTGCGCCCGCAGCTTTTTGGACAGCGTATCGATCGGGTGGACGCTCGGGACAGGTATCAACGATGGAGACGGAGCGGATCGAGGCGACGCTTGTCCTTCTCGATCGTTCTCCTCGTAAGACGAGGTGGTGGTGGGCAAGCCACTGCTGAGTGCAGTGGACCCCTTCAGTCGGTTTTCAGACGGAGTATCGCCCCCTAAGGAGCTCCTTGCGGCCTCTGAAGCAGACCGCGCTCGACTCTCCGTCAAGAATGGCGCCCTCGCAGACCCTTGGCGACTCGCGTTTGCCTTGCTGGTCGTAGTAGAGTGAGATGGGCGGGCGACCGACTTGACACGGACACTCTGCGCGCTCCTGAACGGCAGGACCGGCGGCGATGGCGGTGGAGGAGGCGGAGGAGATGGAGACGGCGCTTGGGCTCGAGCTCGAGCGACGGACGGGTGGCGAGCGCCCGGAAGGTACTCGAACGCGTCGTCGTCGTCACTGAGCGGCAGCTCCGTTACGCTTGAGGCGTCTGCAGGTATCATCTGCGCGCTGAAGCTGCCGCGTGACGGTAGGCCCGGGCGTATCGCCGATGCGCGCCGCGCATCCATCGGACTGCGACTCGAACAGGCAAAACGCCATCACATCAACCGCTGTGGTCGGTAACGGCCGAGCAAACCGACGCGCGTGGGCTGCGGTGGATGCGTCTCTTGAAGGCGAGTGGGCAGTCTATTTCGCGCGCCGCGTGCTGCTCCAGACCGACTGGCCACTCGTGTATCTTTCCTCACGAGTCGCAAGTCCCGATGACTGCGTCCTCGAGCTGGGTCGGCACGCAGCTCCGCGTCTTCGCCGTCTCTGGACTCGAGCGCGCGCACTCGGAGCCGTTCGTACGCGTCGTATACTCTACCCAAGACGACAGCGAAGGTTCGCGCGTGGACTGCTGCGTCAGACGCGCTGTCCGCGCGTTAGAAAGCGCCTCGCGACCTATGGAGCGTCTGCCGGAGCGGCGAGGCGGCCGCTGCTACACGGCCCGATGGACAGACACGCATGGGGAGCACGAGGAGTGCGGCTTCCATCTCCCGGCGCGCGTCGACTGGGTGGAGCTGCAAGTGTGGAACCGCTTCGCCAGCGGCTTTGACGTGCTCCTCGCCAAGGCGGCGCTCTCCATCGAGCAGCTCCGCGCGCAACTGGTCGCTGATGGTGGCCACAAGGCAAGCGTGCAGTCCACGGGTTGCATGTGGGCGCCGCTGCAGGTGCCATCTCGAGACGAGACGCCCGATCGGCGAGGCTTGATGCTAAGCGCTCAGCTCTCGGTCGATTTTGTCTATGACGACCGCGTCGCGCGGATCCGACAGCAATTCCATAGCCGAAAGGCGGCAAGGATTGGCGCCGCAACAGCTCCAGAGGCTGGTGCCGATAGAGGAGAAGGCGGCGAGCGACCGTGTCAAGAGGTCGCGGACCCGACGTTCGCGTTCACGAGGCCCTTCTTGCCCGTGGAGTGGTCGGTCGTAGCCGCCGCGAGCGTGCGCCAGCTCTTCTTCTACGTGCGCCTCCCTCCATTCAACGCTTGGTGGCTTGGTCGTCGCTCTAACTCACAGGTGCTCGTGTCCGTTGTATCGATGCCAGAATGACGTTGAGCGAGTGGACAAGTTCCGAGAGCTCGTCATGTACGGAGATGTCGCTCGCGAGCTCGCCGAGGACGACGAGGACGAGTACGCTCTCCACGTCGACCCAGGACACTTGACCGCCTTCCGACTCGCGCAGTTCGCGGCGCAGTACCTCTCGCACTGTGTAGACTCGCTCGACACGCGCGTGGAGGAGCACAGCGACCAGCTTCGCACATTGACGCGCGCCGCGCAGAGCCTTCGGCACCGGAAGCGCGCGCTTGTGTGTGTTTCCTCGTCGACGTGTCGCTCATGTCAGCGCTGTCGGCCTAACCAAACGCTGTCGTTGACGTCTTTATGCTCTTTAGAACCACCAGCGCAAGCGACTGGAGCAGGAGCGCGACCAGTTGGCGCTGGTTATCGAAACGTACGAGCGCTTGAGCCAAACTAGCGGCGGGAACGCTCCCACGACTGGCGATAGCAGTTGTCCCCGAGGAGCGCGCGAAGCGTCAGTTGCTCGAGCGCCATTCGCCTTGGAGGTCAGCAGTCACTCGCCGTCATTGAAGCCCTTGAGCGCTGTCAACTCCAGCGTGGCAGTCGATGCGTCTCAGCCGAGCGCGTCGTCCCCTCTCTCGGCCAAGAAGCCGGCGTTCATCATGACGTGGGAGGAGCGCGAGCGCGAGCGGCAGCGGGAGAAAGAAGCCACAAAGGCCCAGCGGGTCCAGGAGGAGCAGCGTCGGCTGCAGCAGCGACTTGAGGAACGCGCTGCTCACGATCAGCGAGCGGCCGAAGACGCGCGTCGACGAGATCACAGCGCGCGTGTTGTCCAACGTTGGATGCGCAATTGGCTCTGGCTTCAGAGACGGGATACTGCCGGACGGAAGCTCGCGGTGTTTAGACGCGCAGCGACAGTGATTCAAGTGCGCTTCCGCCAATGGAGGCTCACAAGAGCCTTCCCACTTGTTCGTGAGGACCTGCGGCAGGAGCAGGAGCAGCGATCGATGGGTACAGAGGACGAGCGCAGTCGTCGGTGCTCCCAACCGGTCGAGATCGACATCGCCGAGCTTGAAACCGCGCCGCCTGTCACCGAGGAAGCGGGTAGCAGTACAGCTCAACAGCCTCTTGATCCGCCAGATACGCCATCAAAAGCCGACGTGGAGCTGCTGGTGTCGACCTGGCGAGCGCTCCGGCGCGAGATTTGTCGTGAAGCGCGAGGGCAAGCGCGAGACGGGAGCAGCGACTTCTACGCAGTCTTCCAGGCGCTTGATACTCGTCGAGACGGCGTGGTGGACCGCGCGGAGATGAGACGAGGCGC
This sequence comes from Phytopythium mirpurense, assembly GCA_023338055.1. NCBI lineage: Eukaryota > Oomycota > Peronosporomycetes > Pythiales > Pythiaceae > Phytopythium > Phytopythium mirpurense. The sequence continues at coordinate 59,003 of JAADXZ010000001.1, forward strand.
TCGGGAGCGATTCAAGGTGCATCTCGACCGGAAGCTCACGCGCGGGTACGCTGCATTCCTCTGCTAAAACGCCGCCATTTGTGCTTGCATGCCGAGGCGTCTAAGTGACAGAGACATCGGTTGTCTTGTGTCCAGGATCCTCTCGTTGATCCGTGGCAAAGCCGGAGAGCCGCCACGGCCACTTTTGCTCACGTTCGACCAGTTTGTACGGGGCTTGGACCTCTCGCGCAGCGATGCTGTCCGATCAAGCGAAAGCAGCGTCGCCAGCAGTCCGGAAGAGCGTGTCGGCGGGAGTGACACAGCAGCGGAAGGATCAAACCTCGCGCTGCCTTCTCGAGCTCGAGACGACCGCTTGATCGAGGCCCAGGAGCTTAAAACAAGCCCTTTTGCTAAGGAAGAGACCGCCGAGGATCAGGAGTCGATCAATCAACGCTTGGAAGCAGTGGCGATCGGGGTGCAGGCGCTGCGCAAGGCGGTGAATGAAGCAGCTCGGGTGTACTTGGCAGCGAGAGGCTCCCTCAGTGAGGCTCCAGGCTATCGCGAGTTCCGAGACGCGCTGCTGCACGTGTTTGCGTCATTTGACTTGGACGGGAACGGCAGACTCGACGTGCGCGAGCTGGCAGAATGCCTCGCGTCGCTTGGAGTCCGCGTGACGGACGAGCACCTCGCGCTTGTCCGCGAGTGCTTTTGCGCGTCCGCGAACGACGGGGACGCGAGCAATGGAGACGACGACTCTGTTACGATCGGCGAGTTCATCTCGTTCGTGCTGTCCGACGCGTCGACGAGCGGACCAGACGTGGAGCTTGGCCTCTTGGGGTTCCGCGTGCGCAGCGCCGTACTCGACTGTTTAGAGCGCGCTCGTGCCCGCTTAGACAGCAAAGGCGAGCCCTCGGGCGTCGAGGAAGCGCTGCGTTGGGTGTTTCGCTCTGCATATCCAGGAAAGCGGCGCGAGTGCCCGCTCAGGGACTTTGCGCGCGCTCTACGAGCCATCAAGGGTCTCGACGCCCTCCCACCGGCGAAAGTCGTACGGGTGGCAGCTCGTCTCGACCGCAATAGCGACCAAAGCGTCTCCTTTGACGAGCTGCTCGTGTGGCTACGCCTGCTTCCAGGGTCGTCGGCATCTTCAAGGACGATGCCGCTAGCTGAAGCGGCGTCGTTACGCTTGCCGCTGCCAGATGACCGCCGTTCGGGCTTTAGCACAGTGCTGAAAGACGCGTCCGATAGAGTCCAGCGGCTGCGCGCGTGGCTGTCTCAAGTCGCGAGCGCGATCAACCGCAATGGTGCGTCGAAGACTCGCAGTGCAACAGCGCAAGCGTCCGCTCTCTTCGACCGCGTCGACTCGAATGCCAGCGGGAAGATCGCACGTGACGAGCTCGAGGCGTTCTTCTCGTCGCTTCCACCGGAGATGACGCAACTGGGATGCGAGAGCGACGCGGTTGACGTGTCGGCCATCGCTGAGCAGCTTGTCGACCTCATGGATTGCTCGGGGAATGGCGTCGTGACCCGCGACGAATGGCTGCGGTTCGCGACGGATCTCCATGCGCCGATCGCCGAGGAGTTCTCTGTGCGTGTGGTGCTTCGGAGCACCATCGAGTCGACCAGTGCGTTCAGCGACCGAAGCGCAACGGCCTCAAAGTGGCTTGGACATATCCCTGGAGCTATTCCGACAGCGATGCCAACAGCGGAAGCGGGAGGCGTCGTCCACTTCAAAGTCCGTGTCGGCGAGTTCAAGAGCGCAGTGCGCAAGGCGATCGACGCCAGCGCAGGCCGCAGCGCCGCGGGTGATGCCATGGCGTCTTCTTCCGCTGTCCCCCTTGTGGTCTTGGCTGTAGAGGCAGCGAGCAAACAGCTAGACACTGACGGCAGTGGGTGGATCACGACGGACAAGCTGCAGAAATGGCTGTTCCCGACGCGTGACCTTGAGGAGTTGCTGCGGCTCGTGCGCTCGCGATGGAGAGACCAGCGGCTGAGCAAGCGCGCTTCCCCAGGCACGGCCCGAGCCCAGGTCGCCGAGAAGCTGTACTTGCTCTTTGACGCAGACGGCAACGGATGCCTCGCTCGACGGGAGCTCCAGGCTGGATTCCGATCCACACTCGGTCTGGAGTTCACCGACCTCGAGGTTCGCGTCTTGGTGTCTGCTTTTGACTCAGACGGGGACCAACTTTGGAGCCGCCAAGAGTTCCTGGCGTTTGCTCAAGAGGTCGTGGAGAGTGCCGATGGTCGTGAGACTCCAACTGAAGACGGAGATGGCCAACCTACCGACGCGGGTGATACAAAAGTCAAGTCATCTGGCAGCAACTCGGACGACAACGGAGACGATGACGAGCCTCTGCTTGTGTCGTCTTCTTCCTCTTATAGCGAGGCACTTGTGGCAGGCTCACCTCCTTCAGGAGCTGCCGCTGCGTTACCAACGTACAGCGATACGTCATTCCTGGCTGTGAGCAGATCCGCAGAGTCAGCAACGGACTCGCAGAAGAAGCTTCAGATCCAAGCGACAGAGTACGACGACGACTTTGACGAGTAATGCAAGGCTAGCAGCAACTCCAAGACCATTTATGCATCGAGTGTACATACCGTGTCTATCGCGCTGGGAGGTCGCTGGGAACTAGCTGGGTGCGCTCGCTGGCTGGCTGCTCGTTTACCTCGCTCGTTTTCGTGCAGGCATGCGAGCCGACGTCATGATCATCGTGCCAGTTGTGCACGACGTGAACGCACGCATAGAGTGCCAGCATCGGAAGCCCCAGCAACGCGAGGGGTGCCGTGTAGTCTCCGCCAAGCGAGGTCTGCGTCCAAGGGTTGATGACGTAGTTGAGCAGCCCAAACGAGAACGACACGGTCGCGAGGAATGCTTGCAGCGTGCCGTACAGCTCGGGCGGAAAGCACATCACTGCCACACAACCACCGCCACTGAGTTAGTTGCTTTCGAACGTCGAGTTGCCGCACGAACAAGTCAAGACGTACTGATGTACGCGAATTGAAGCGCGTACAGGCAGGCCTGGGCCAGCGCGTACACGATGAACGTCAGCAGCTGCACTGCGAGCGACGGCACGAGCAGCAGCGCCAGGAAGGCTTGAGCGAGCGCGAGGCACGCCACGAAAACGATCTTGAAGCCGAAGCGGTCGATCGTATAGCCGATCACGGGCGAGTACAGGAAGGTGCCGTTGACAAGGATCGGGTACAGCATATCGGTGAACATGGCCGCGGCGTTGGAGTCGTCCCCAGCGAGTCGCGACAGCAGACTCGGGAGTGCTCCGCCCGCGAACGCAAAGAGTAGCGAGATCCACCCGAAGAAGACCGCGAAGAACCACAGATCAGGTCGGTGCGCAAGCTCTCGCCTCAATCCGTCGAGGAGCCCGACCGGAGCCTGCACGGACGAGCAATAGCGATCAGAGTCAGGGCAGCATGCATCGGTGAACTGGCAGGGACCATGCCACTTACGTGGATGCGTGGCTTCTCGAAGCGAAATCCCGGGACTGCAAGGGAGTCGGCAGGGGCGACGACATTGGCGGTCGGGAATAGTATGAAGCTGATTGCTGCGCACACCATCACCAGAAGTCTGGGTACGAGGGAGGGGATGTCAAGCCGTGAGTTAGGAGTAGTCGAGCGCGAATGAGTCCAAGCCAGAGGCAAGAGGCAGCAGCAGCAGCAGCAGCAGCACCGTACCCGTATACGCTGAAGAATTCGTGGCGTGTGACACCTCGATCAAGTTGAAGCAGCATGTACACGTATCCCGAGCAGTTGAACAGACTCGACAGCGTGCTGCACACGAAGCCTTGGACGCGGTAGAGCTGTAGGATCTGGAATGCAGCCAGGTACGAACCCATCCCACCAGCTCCGACCATCGCGTACCCTGCAATGATGAGGGACCCCGTGCCAGCCTTAGAGTCGCCGACCGCCAGCGCCAAGTTCCCGACCGTGGACATGGCGAGACCAAGCACGACCGTTACCCGCGGCCCCACGACGTCGAGAAGCACGCCGAAGAAGGCGTTGGCAGCGCTCAGGCACAGGAAACTGGTCGAGAAGACGTACTGCAGACGGATCTCCTGCGCAGCACAGAGAACGCCGCCAGCGCCAGGGCTGGCTGTGGCGTCGGTCGAGCACAGCTCGGACCATTGTCCTTCCTTCACTAGGGTTGAGTAGATGGGACCGAACCTGCAGACACCACAACGTCAGCGTTGGCATAGCCTTGGTGAGGAGTACTGTTTGCAGTCTCTGTCTGCATCGACTGGTGCGATCCATCGCGGCAACAAGCAATTTGACAAGCGAACGAACCCGAGGATGAGTCCTCCTGAAGTGAACAGCACCAGTAAAGCCGACACGAGGAACATGAACTCCTTGGAGATCACCCACACGCCTGCTTCACCGCTATTGGCGCTGGTTTGCACGGTCGGATTGACGCTTTTGGCGGCCGCCACGTCTTCCCTCCAGTGTCCGACTGCGACTGCGTCCTCCACTAGCACGTAGGCCTTGTCGCCCGTCGCCACGGCGCTGTAACCGTCCTCGGCAAGAGCCACGACGACGTAAAGCCCCGTGGCGTCGCTGCGGGTCCTTACTGGCGGTCGGCGAGCGCTCGACCGCCCTCCGACGCCCGCGAAGCTCTGCGTGTGCGGCAGGAAGGAGTGGCGCGCGCCGGCCAGAAGCGGCGGCGGCGGCGCGTCTGAGGACGCATATCGGACGCGCAAGTAGCCTCCTCGAAGTGCACGCGCGTCCGCCATGCGGAGGGCGACGTAGCGCTGGGGCATGAAGGCGCGCGGCACCTTGCCCTGCTTCCTTAGATAGGCTCGGTGTGCGGGTTTGGTTGCCTTTTCAGTTGTGTTGATGGTGGTCCGAATAGTGGACTGTGGCAACCGACCACTATTCGGTGCGTGCTTCGATGTCGTGACGCTACTGTGTCATCGCTGACACGCATGTTGTTGTTGTTGTTTGATGTGCCGATTCAGTTGTGATTAAAAACATACTGACTTTGAACGTTTATAATGCGTATACTGCTGAATTTGAGTCGAAACACGATGCCATTCCTACGTTGTCAAATGCATTTGTGGCCTCTTATATATGATATCCTCGTGAAGCATATGGATACGAGAGTGATGTTCGCTTTGTCGGGTTGAACCAGCTCAAAACCACTTGTTCACAGAAAGAATCAACCCGCCCTAGCCCTTGTTTCAGAACGAGTGGAGCCATCCTGGCGAAATGCATACGGTATCTCTTCTCAGGGGTTCTCAAGGCCGGAATGAATCAGATTTGACAGTGAACACATGATTGACGAGTCGTCGCTCGAATGGACGGCTCGGGGTCGTCCGTCCACGCACACCGCGACGCGAGCCGGTTGGGTACAGTGCAGTCCGCACCCCACAGGTTACCCTTTAGGTTACGAGAGCCTCCTTTGCTTCCCCTTCCACGAGCCAGTGCTTCACCAACTCCACCACTGCCCAATTGTCAAACCGCCCAACATGCTCGTGCGTGCCTTCAAGCAGCAGGTGATGAAGAAAAGAACAACCACACGTTGGTGCAGTCTACATTTACGTACAGTACTACCGTATTTGCGGAAGCCGCCGGCGCTATTTTCGTTCTCGCTCACGTCGATGCGACAGGCAAGTTCGCTTCGGTGGCAGCAGACACTTACTGCGCTCTACCTGTTTCAAGTCCTTGCACTGCGACTGGCATGCGCCTCTTCGAGGCTTGCGGGCGGACGTCATTCGAAAAACCTCGATCGCGTCCACTAAAACCTCGAGCGTACCCCTACCCGCCTATCGATTTGCAGAGCTTTACTCGAGCGGACCGAAGCCTGTCGTGGGGTATGCGCCGAGGGCGGTCCACATCGTCGCCGACGCTGCCAACAACGGCGCACGACTGTCGCTCGCCCCATTCCGTCATTCCAGCGTCGCCCCAGCACAAGAGCAGCAGCAGCAGCAAGAGAGACCAAGGAAGCAGCCGCGGTCCAATGCACACGCACCCCCGGACGCCCAGGAGCCCCCGCTGCGAGAGCTGCGGCGGCCACTGCACCCCCTCACCCTCCGCCACGTCTCCCTCCACCACCGCCACGGCCTCCGAAACGGAGGAGGCAACGGTCCTGTGCGCCAACTGCCGCCGGATGGAGCGGGAAGCCGAGAGCATGTACTGCGACGAGGCAATGGACGAGTCCGGCCGGCGGGACAAGCCCAAGAAGTCGGTGCGCTGGTCCACCATCACGATCCACGAGTTCGGCGTCGGCATCGGCGGCAGCGCCGTGTCCAACAAGGGCGGGCCGTCCATCGGGCTGGCGGGCGCGCCCGAGTTCACGTGGACGACCAAGGTGGGCGAGATGGCCGAGTGCAGCGAGGGCGTGCACCGCTTCTCGCCGGCGCAGCGCGTGCGCCTGCTGCAGGCCGCGGGCGTGTCGGACGGCTTGATCGAGCGCCACGCCAAGGAGGCGAGCATCATCCTCGGCTCGCGCCGGCGCACCTTCCTCGACGACCTGGCGGACGAGCGCAAGGAGAAGTCGCGCAAGCGCAGCGCCGAACAGGCCGTGCTGGAGCGCCCTTGCGCCGTGCCGCTGCGCCGTCCGCGGATGATCCCCACCAACTACGTCTAACTTGCTATTTCAGAGGCGAGCCGCTGCGCTGCGGATGAGAGCGCGAGGCAGCGGCGCGTGTAAGTTATCCCAAGACATAGAGCTTCCCCCTCCAGCCGTCAGCGTCAGACCATATCGCGATCTATAAGCCCTCGGGCGGCGCGCGCGGTGAGCGAGGGCGGAGGCGCCATGGAGGCGCAGTCGCGCGTGTTCCAGGCAGCATCAACTGGTCATTTTGATATATTCTTCACAGTGAATAGAGTGCCGAGTTCTTTTCCAAGCGTATGTATGGCTCAACGGCATCATCGAGACTGTTGGAGTCTAAATGGACTGACATCACGTGATAAAGGCGCCGTGGAAGCGTTGCAGGATTTTTGAATGAGTACTAACACCCGAGGGTTTATCTTTGTGCCAATGACAAGACCCACAAGGCGCGCTATCCATGCAAATGCCGAGTATTGGGCTTGTGCGAGTGGCGCCAATCGTTTCCGCGCTCCCCCCTCCATTGTAGTCAAAGGACTCGGTGCAGAGTCTTCGGTGTCCACGCGTGCGTCTGTTGAATGGACTCGGCATCTGTCCTCGCGCATGACCGTTGGGGTTAGTTATGCAATGAGACGGCAGGTCGCGACACTCGGTTGCGTCGACGAGGGTCAAGGATCCCGCTTCGTCCCTACTACACTACGCGTGGACATTGGTCGCCTTCGCTACTGCATGGTCGATGCGGTGCATCTCTATAGGAGGCGTGATCTTAGAGTATCAGCGCTGTTTCACATGCCGACGAGATAGCGCGAGTCGGCCACGAGCATGCCGACGAGCAAGCAATCTGGCCGAGCACAGCAGCATCGGCAACCGCTTTGTCACGAACGTTCAAGTGAATGCCAGAGTCAGACAGACACGGAGGTGTGAGAGTCCCCAAAATTGTTTCAAATGTTCCAAATCAAACACTATTATGGGACTGTTTCCCACTGATTGACATGATTGTCATGTGGGTTACATAACTTACGGCCAGGTCCTAGTGTAACGACGACGACAGTCAGTCAGTCAGAGCGAAATCCGACAAATGCCTGGCCTGTGGATCTGCGCTGCCCGTTTGCGTCTTGAAATTGTGAAGAGCTCTAGCCAGTATTGCTGGGCAACGACAGATACAAGCGTAGCCCCCCCCCACACACACACACACCTCTGACGGTGCACGCATGGAGACGATAAACGCGCACGCTTATAGGCGTCCGGATGCCTGCCTGCCGTCTACATGCAGCAGCCAACGAGCTCAGCTGCGGCGCCGGGATGTGCGTTACGTGTCTCGTACTTTCGAGCTGCCTTAAGTCCCAGTCAGAGTGTGTTCGCACACACAATGCAGATGAGAGACGACACAAGTCCAGTCAGCGGTGGTCTTTTGCATTCATTTAGAATATTTGACTAAAATTCACGGCCTCAGCGTCCCCGCTTCAACCAGCGCAGCCAGCGAGTCCTCTATGGCAGAGCGCGACCCCGTCCGCTGTGGTGGACGGAAGCGCTCCCGCAGCGAGCGCCATCCCTGCAAGATGCATGAAGAAGAAGGCGTTCTCCCGCGCATCCGGTGCTAACTTTCGCAGGAGCCAGCAGCAGCCTTCTCGAGTGGGTGGATGGATGCACGGGGTGTTGTTGTGTATCGAAGGTCGCTGCTCCTTTTTTCCCACGTCTATTCTCGGGTTCCCATTCGTACACTTACATTTATCATGTGTTCACACGTCGCACTTTGATCGATTGCCTAAACATGTCCCGCACTTTTTCTTTGTTTTCGCTGTAACCTCCACGAATGTGTAGACGCATCCAATATCCCGAGTAAACTTAACGCACCATAAGTTACGGATCGTACCGGGGGTAGCATCTCTCGAGGTTATTGCATAACCCCTTCCATGAAGTGGTTACTCGATCTTTTTTGTCAGCCAACTTTCAAAATGAGGGAGCAACCACCAGCATGGATGCCGACTGCTGCATTGTCGGCGACGACCCTAGGCGCCGTGGACCTCATACTCTGCGGCGGTTACTTGATATCTGTGCTTCTCGTCGGACTCTTCTTCACCGTCAAGGAGCGCCGCGGCCGCGAGGCCTTGCGCCGCCAGCACGAGGGCTCAAGCGCCGCCACGAAGGGGAAGGCATCTTCCGCCAGTCGTGGCGACGCCGTGCTGGAGGAGTACTACCTGGGCGGCCGCCGCATCCCGTGGTGGGCGCTCGCAGTAGCAGATGTGAGCTCGTACATCGACATCTCGGGCACCATGATCAACTCGGCGCTCGTGTACGCGCTGGGCGTGCAGGGCATGTACATTGAGATCCGCGGCGGGCTCTGCCTCTTCCTCGCCTTCCAGCTCGCCTACACGGGCAAGCTCTCGCGCCGCTGCCCCGTCAAGACGCGCGGCGAGTGGTACGTCGGTCCGCCAGGTTGTATCTGGCCCATAAGGCGACGCTTACGCTGCATTTGTACGGGTCCGCACGTGCAGGATCAAGTTCCGGTTCGGCGACCGGCGCGAGGCGGTGCTGCTGCGCACCACGATCGCCATCCAATGCATGACAAGCGGGGTATTGGGCGTAACCTACTTTGCAGTCGGCGGAGGTACGTTCCTTGCTTGCCAGTCGCTCGTTACGAAGCATTGGCGATGGCCTCATACTGTCGTGTAATGAATGACGACCAGGCAAATTCTTCACCGAGTTCGTGGATGTCCCAGCGTGGTGGGGCCTCCCGTCCGAGTTCTGGGCGGCGGCGCTGCTTATGGTCATCGCGCTGCTGTACACGGTCGCGTCGGGTTACTCAACGGTCGTGTACACGGACGTGTACCAGAGCGTCTTCATCTTCGCGTCCTTCATCATCGTGGCGTGCATGGGCGCGAGCGTGGCGCTGCCGGAGCACTTCCCAGTGTTCATGCCGCGCAAGAGTGGGGACAGAAGCACTGACCTCATCCAGATCAGCACGACGCGGAGCGCGTGGGCGGCGGCGGTGCCTTCGGGCCGCCTTGACCTGCCAACCGACGCGTCCTACTCCATGTACAACTCGTTCGGGGTCGTCATCGGCACGTACTTGCTGCTCCAGGCGATGCGGTCGGCCTCTGGGCCGGGCGGGTCGGGTCTGCAAGCGGTGCTCGCGACCAAGTCTGAGCGGGAGGTGCGCTCGCAGACGTTCCTCGCCATGGTGCTGCTCGGTCTCCGGTGGGCCTTCAGCGGCGGCGTCGCCGTCCTCGCCATCCACTACTCGATCACGAGCAGTGGGGACAGCACAGCGGTGCCCATCGATCCCGAGCGGGTCGTGCCGATCGTGATCGACAAGGTGCTGCCCGTCGGCGTCAAGGGGTTCGTGCTCGCGTCTCTACTCGCGGCGGCGCTCACGACGTTCGACACGACCATCAACAGCGCGTCCTCCTACTGGGCCGTGGACATTTACCAGGCGCTGCTGAACCCGCGGGCGTCCGAGCGGCAGCTGCTGTGGCACGCGCGCATGTCGACGGTCGCCATCATGCTCGCGGGGCTGCTGCTCTCGCTCGACGTGACCACGATCAACCGCGTCTGGGGCTTCATGACTGTCGCGCTCGCCGGCGGACTCATCTGGCCCTTCTTCCTCAGCTGGTACTGGGCGCACTTCAACGCCACGAGCTGCCTCGCGGGCGTCGCCGCCGGCTTCCTCGCCGCATTGGCCATCTTCGTGTACGTGCTGTGCTTTTATCTACCATTCATCATCATTGTGGGCAACGTGGGGCTAGCAAGCTCTGGTACGTGTTGGCAGCTGACTGTCTACCGTGATGCTACTGTATACACCTAGCTTCGACCCACAGTTTGAGGAGCTGTCGGCGTTCCTCATCACGTCGACGGCGTCGATGGTGTCGAGTCTGGGCGCTGCTGCGGTCACCAAGCCAGCGTCGGACCAGATCTTGCGCCGCTTCTTCCGCTTCGCGCGTCCGCCAGGGCGCTGGGGCCGCGTCAAGCACGCGTGCTTTGAGGACCACGCAATCCGCGAGATCAACCGCGAGAACCGCGTCGACTTGTACTGCACGGGGCTCATCGCCGCAGCGCAGCTTGCGCTCTACCTGCTGGCCGTGAGCGTCGTGGCGCGCGCCTGGACGCAGTCGCTTGTGCTGTTGCTCGTGCTGTGCCTGTCCTCGCCCGTCATCTACTTCAAGTGGTTCCTCAAGCTCCAGAACCGGCCCGTGGGGCTGCTGCTCGCGACGGACGACATGACGGCGCAGCTCTTGCCGCAGCCATGAAGCGTCCGTCTACGAGAGGAGAGGAGCGAGTCTGGCGTGAAAGGCAACGCGGTCGGGTCTGTCTGTCGGTCTGTCTGTCTGTCTGTCAAGCGCTGGGCTCACGCAATGGACGGGCGGACGCGGTGCCTGCTGGAATGAAGCGCTCGCACGTCTCCAGCTCCGCCATCGACGCCATTGGCGACCGAGCTCGAATCATCCGACTCTACTGGCCAATCTACCTCATCTATCCGGATCCCATGTAACCACCCACCATAACTGTAACCGCTTGTCCTCTTCTGATCCAAGTCGGTGCGTCGTGCCATCGCGCTTCAGGCGGCGGCGAGTAAGTAATGTGCGTCAACGAATAAGCCACCGCGAAGGAGCCGCTGGCCCCTTGTTCACAATGCATTGCACATGCATCCGTCTTAGTTGCTGGGCACTGGGTCTGACTCCATGCCCCACGGATTGATCGCCAGGCCTTCCGTACGTACTCCCACGACGCATGTAACTATAAAGCACGCGCTGACCACTACGGTGCCTATACTATAAAGCAAGCGTAGGGGTTACGCTCCATTGCTGGCAGCTTTCCGCGACAAAAATAGCGAAGGGTGGTCAGTACGCAGGCAGTGGACGCGGGAGGGAGCACTACAGCAATATACAGCAATAGATACTATACTGTCCATTGCTGTCCATCGTACAGACATGAAGCCAAGCTGGCCGCCGCCGTCCCGCGGCATATATCAACTCCTATATCAAATGCACCAGCAACACGCAGCAGCAATGGGAACGCAGATATCATCGCCATCGGATTTTTCTTCCACAATGCGAGTGGATTGCTGAACCCACAGTGGACGATACTTGGTATACCGTAATACAAATCAAAATCAAAATCTGCCAGTCCAAAATGTTTGGTGAACCGCAATAGCCTCCCACTGCGCAGAGCGATACAGGTGGGGCGAGTTATTCTACCAGACTGTTCGACGTTCCATCCGGGGCTGCACTGCAGGGCTCCATGCCGACCTCGACACTACGAACGAAAGCGCTCGCGTACGTACTGGATAGATGCAGCTATAGTAAGCGCGCCGCCACAAATGCAGAGCGCGCAGTCCCGTACTAACCATACAGCAGTCTGTACGTACAGTACAGTATCGAGTTGAGAAAGTTGTGACAAGACCGACTTGTCAACCAAACCGTCCACTTACATTCTCCAAGAGTGTATCCGCCCACCGTCGTGGCGTCCATTTACAGCGCGCGCGTGTATGTGTACCAGATACGGTGCACTTCACGACCTCGACCGGCACTCACCTGGCCACCATTCCAAAAAAACACGGACGGCAACCCGAAGGGGGCAACCACAGAGCAAAACGCGCCCAAGCCCAAAAGAGACGACCGACCCACCGACCACACCACAGTACCGGAACCCTCCCCTCCCTCCATCTATCTCTCCAGCAGCATGGCGCCAAAGGACATGGCGAGCGACGGCGCTCCACTACGCCAGCCGCATCCGCAGCATCCGCATCCGCAGCACACGCACCAAGCGCCGCCGCCCGACAAGCCGCGGGCCAAGAAGCGGCTGCGCTGGTCCACCATCACGATCCACGAGTTCGGCGTCGGCCTGGGGGGCAGCTCCGTGCCCGGCAAGGGCGGGCCGTCCATCGGGCTGTCGGACGCGCCCGAGTTCACGTGGACGACCAAGGTGGGCGAGATGGCCGAGCGCAGCGAAGGCATCCACCGCTTCTCGCCCGAGGAGCGCGTGCGGCTGCTGCAGGCCGCGGGCGTGTCGGACGGCATGATCCTGCGCTTCTCGCGGGAGACCAACATCATCCTCGGCTCGCGGAGGCGCGCGCTCGTGGAGGACATTGCCGAGCAGAAGGCGAGCAAGGGGAGCAAGAAGCGCAAGGCTGCGGACGTGATGGTCGAGCGCCCGTTCGGCCGGCCGCGCATCATCCCGGCCAACTACGCCTAGCTAGGCGCGCTCTCCGCCCTCTTCTCCTCCCACCTCCCGTCCAAGTGTACGATTAGCCCCTACGACGAACGCCCAGCGATGGATTGCTCGGCCGGACAAGAAGCGGCCGGCGCGGGACAGCAGCCACCCAACGAGTAGACTAGACTACATAGTGAGCGAGCGCATGCGCCGAGTATTTAAGTGCCCAAGTGTGCCTTATAGGTGGCAGCGGTAGCGTCGCCGGTCGAGAAGTAGATTTTGACGAAATGCAGTCGGAATGCCCTCCCTACATCCTCCTCCTGTGGTCTGTTACTGTAGCGCTCACCCCCTTCTTTCCAACCGATGGCAATGGAAGAGCGCCGACGACTCGGCATCAGAGACGCATTACCACTACTACTACTACGACGACGACGACTACGACACATTGCCAAGCTCTACACCGTCGTGATCCGAGTTTCGCCATGCGACGTCTGCGCGCATGATGGAAGGTTTTCTCCCCTTCATCGACTACAGTGGACCTTCTTGCAAGTGGTGTTGGTTGGGGTGAACGAGTAGAGTTGACCCTTGAAGCGGGTCTACAGTATTTAACCCTTGAATTAACGATTGGATTGTCGGATTGGGCCCATATATTAGCATACAAATTCAAACTCAATGTGCGCCAAGGAGCACTGACCCGGTTGAAGATTGGTCAACTGGGTTCTAATTTTGGCGAGTGTGTAACTGTATTGTGGACAAGCAATTAACGCTTATTAGAGCCCTTATAAGGGGTCAATAACCCTGATGTACGTTGGTTTTGTTGCATAAACGAAGCTATTGTGAGTGGTTACGATATATGAGGGCTACGATTACTCTTACCGGTACAGTTACTGTATTGTGTAGCGCATGACTACTTTACACCATGGTGTTGAACCTGAATCAATATCAAGCGCCATGTTGACGGTTGGAATTCGTCGGTCGACCACCTCCAAACCAACAAAGGCATGGCCAGCGTAGCAAACTACCAAATCGTCACAGGGGTTGTTACTCTCAGACGAGCTTGCTTCGCGATGTGTTCAAGCGGAAATGCGGCAGACTGCTCATCAATTCATGGTTACACTTGGCTACGAGAGTACAGTGAAACCAACGGTTTACTAGGGATAGGTGTACGCCCGTGCACAGCAGAGGAACAGTGGACGACCCTTCCCCGTCCGCTCTGTATCAAAGGCCAAGCGTCGCGTCACTTGGGATTTGTATGCGTTATGGTCATGTTGCGTGAGGGGGTGGGGTGGGCGACGCCCTTCGGCGCGCAAGGGAGCGAGCGCGACGGCGAGCGCGCTGCCAGCGGGGCGATGGCGTACATAGTACGTATGGCGAGGGCCCGTCGCCGTCCGAACTCCATTAGACATCCAGACGCGCGCGACTCGGCGACTGTATGGCCGGCCACCTTCACTCCCGGCACTGATGGCCAAGTCGGTCGGTCTCCTTCACCGTGGCGGTCGGTACGCATGTAGGGTGCGGCGCATGGTGACAGCGCGGACCTCCGCCATGGCGGACCGTTTGTGAGGCTCACGTGCTTGATCTGTAGCGTACGGACAAGCGTCTTCGTATGTATAGAGAGCGGGAATGCCGGCGAACGTGTACAGTAGAAGAGATTGGAGCCCATCAATATGCATGAGAAGGCCAGCTACAGCGAGAAGCGCATCTTTTGCATGCCGCTCGAGTCGTCTCGTCCTTGATGCCCTCTACTCTACTCTAAACCCGACACCATGGGCGACGCGTTGGACAACCGGAAGCGACTGTTAATGTCATGGACCTCCGCCGATCTATATATTAATGGGAGGGTTTACAGCAGCGCATGCTTGGCTCACACGGTACAGAAGAGAGAGCGGTCGTTCTCAGCGCTCGATACGTCGACTGGGACGCTCTTGACAGGAAAAAGGAGAGGTGGTAGGGTAGAGTGCGCGCGCGTGGACGGACGCCTACCTCTACACGAGTCAAGCCTTGGCCGCGAGCGCATGGCGCTGCACCGACAGGCAGAGCCGGCGGGACATGGCGATGTCCGAGCTCTCCATCATCATGCGGTAGATCTGCTGCTCGCTGCAGCCGGCGCGCTCGAGCATCGTGACGCGCTCGAGCGGCTTGAGCCAGCGCACGCGGCTGCGCTTGCTCGCCGCCGGCTTCTTGACGCGCTTGGGCTTCTCCTCGTTCTCACTGGCGGCCGCCGCCGCCGCCGCGGCCTCGCGCTTGCGCTTCTTGCTCGGCGCGGCCCTCTGCTGGAGCGCGCGCTCCGTCAGCGCGTCCAGGGGCGCGCTCCAGACGCTCGAGGCCGTGCGCGCGAGCCCGATGGACGGCCCGCCGCGCCGCGGGACCGCGCTCCCGCCCAGCGCCACGCCGAACTCGTACACCGTCACGGTGGACCAGCGCACCGTCTTGTCCGCCCGCATCTTGTTCTTCTTGTTCTTCCTCTTGTCGGTATGAAGACGCGTGAGCTCCGCCTACGTACGTGAGGACGGGGGGAGGGCCAAGTGTCGTGTCGGTTCTAGACTGAGGCGCGCTCTTCTCCCTCCGTTTCCCGGCCGCGGACGACGCGCAAACCGGCCCGACGGCCGACGGACACGCGCATGTGGCGGGTGGGTTTCGATCCGGGCGGGAGGGAGGGGGAGGGCCGCGGAGGGGGAGGAAAGAAAGGGAAGGGGCAAAACCCTACACAGTAATACTCCGACACATACCCAGCGCCTATCGGAGGATAGAGGGCGGCTGGCGGCTGGCTGCTGGCCGCGCCAGAAACCAGGAGGAGGGCGGACGCGGCGCTGTCGGAGGGGCGGAAGGCGCTGGAAGGTGGGAGGGAGGGGGCGGGGACCGACATGTTGGGAAATGTATGCGCTGCCCCCTCCCTCCCCTCCTGGCGACGGGCTGACTGGCTGGATCCAACGGTGCGCGCACGCGACTTGTTGTTGTCGCGCGGATGGTCTATAGTGAAACCAAGAGACAGTACCCGGCCTCAACTGCCGCTAGAAAGAGGACGAGGGCGTTTTAGAATGCTGTATCTATTGTTTTAGTCAGACTCTTTGACAATTTTCGAAAGGGTAATTCCTCTTGAGGTATGATTCTTGCACAGTTTCAACGACGATTTAGTCGCGCGGTATCTCAGTATTACGCTAAAAAAGGGTTGGTTCCGTTACTACCGTAACACAGCTTGTAAACATGTAACCCACGAGTAACCTAGGTAACTAGCACTGCCTAACCTTCCGTCCGGCGGCGGCGGTATGAAGAAGCGGCGGCTGGACGATGGCGCGCCGGCCGCGGCGCCTCCAGCGCGTCCCTACAAGCTCGTGGGCGCGTACGAGCGGCACGAGGAGATCGGGCGCGGCACCTACGGTACGGTCTACCTGGGCGTGCACCACAAGACGCGGCAGCGCGTCGCCATCAAGAAGGTGCTCGCGCCAAGAGCCGCCGCTCTTCGCGAGGCCGCGCTGCTCACCCGCTGCCGCGGCGCCCCCCACGTCGTCCAGGCACGCACTACAGTATAACAGCAGTCTTGGTGCCTCGCGTCTCGATTAATTGCGCTTACTCGTGTGGATGATGTGGTCGAGCAGCTCATTGAGGTGGTGGAGCACAAGGACAAGGTGTTTTTGGTGCTCGAGTACATGGCGAGCGACCTGGAGGCCGTCATTGGCTCGCATGTAGACGGCGAGGACAACGGCGCGCCCCCTCCGCGTGTGGACCTGCCCATCGCGCACGTCAAGACGCTGCTGCAGATGCTGCTGCGCGGCGTGAGCGCGCTCCACAAGCTCGGGGTCCTCCACCGCGACCTCAAGCCCAACAACCTGCTGCTGTCGCCCTCGGACGGCGTCGCCAAGATCACGGACTTTGGCATGGCCACGCTGCTCGAGGAGACGACCGCCGCCGACGCCAAGGACGGCCCGAAGCGGTCGCTGCAGGTGGTTACACGCGCGTACCGCGACCCGCAGCTCTTCTTTGGCGAGGAGCGGTACGGGCGCGAGGTGGACGTGTGGTCCGTCGGCTGCATCCTGGCCGAGCTGCTGCTGCGCCGCGTCTTCTGCGACGGCGCGTCCGACATTGACCAGCTGAGCAAGGTCTTCACGGCGCTCGGGTCGCCCGCCGAGAACGGGTGGGCCGGCGCCAGCGCCCTGCCCTTCTTCCTCCGGTTCAAGGACACGCGTCCGCCGCCGCTGGCCGAGCAGTTCCCCATGCTCTCCCCGACGGGCGTCGACCTGCTCGCCAAGCTGCTCACGCTCGACCCGAAGAAGCGCATCTCGGCCGAGGACGCGCTCCAGCACGCCTTCTTTAAGGAGGAGCCGGTGCCGGTGCTTGCTAGGGAGCTGCACATTGTTGAGCGGCCTGGGAAGAGGCCGCTGGCGGTTGAGGAGACCTCGCTGAGCCCGACGCTGGTGCAGGACCGGGCGGACGAGGGACAGGAAGAGGAGCAAGAGGAGGAGGAGGACGGGTTCTTCATCAAGGGCCGCCGCCTGTCGTAGCACAGGACGAGTGTAGACGCCACGAAACACGAGCCAGAGAGCGCTTGATTCCCTCCCTCTACGAGTCCCTGGCGTTTTCCCACCTCTACCCGAAGGTGAACGAGCCGGGCGAGTTAGCCCTTCTTGATCTTGGCCTCGTTAAAAATGACGTGCTGGCGGACGATCGGGTCATACTGCGGAGCGATAACATAGAGCGCCACCGCCTCGTTAGCGCCTTCAAATAGGTCAAGGAATACTCCTTGTGTGGCGATAATGGTGGGGCGGGCGGCGTACCTTGCGCAGCGACAGCTTGCGTGTGACCGTGCGCGGGTTCTTGGTCGTCGTGTAGAAGAAGCTGCGGAGCAAATGACGATAGATAGTACGCGGTGACGTTAGTCCTCTGCGACGGTACTTGCCGCTTCTATCGACGGACGACGCAAAGGACGAGGACGGACGCACCCGGTGCCGGCGGCGCTCAGCATCTTGATGACCACGTTCTTGGCCTTTCCCTGGTCCCCACGGCGCGACACGGGTCAGGACGCTGGCGTTAGCAGACACAAGAGACGCTCCGCAGGGTAGCGGCCCATAAGGACGCCCGGCGCGAGCGGCCGTGCACAGGAGGGGCGTCACGCACCTTGGCCATGGTCGCTGCTCCGTATTCGATAGAGTTGCTGGATGGCAAATATGCGCAGAGCTGACCGATTGGCCACCCACCAATATCGCCAAATTGTGTTTGTGATTGGTTGAAAATCTTGAGCGAGTTGAGTCTGATTCGCTAAAAAAACTGTGGAGCCATAGCCTTTTATACGGTGATACCTGTAAGAATGTTACAAAATCGGAGAGTGTGGAATGACATCGTCGCCCTTCAACCAGCCATGCATGCGCTCTTGGACTCCGCTTCATACGTTACCTGGCACACTCACCGAAGAAAATAGATGGCAGCGCCGCCTGCTATTAATACCCGCCAACGTGCGTCCATGTCAATGACTGCTGGTCACATCGGGACAAGCCCGCGTCAACCGCTGTGTCCTGGTCCCGAGCCTGGCCGCCCGCCACGTCGTCCTCTGGAAGTCTCGACACGCCCGCCATCCCGATCAAAGAAGCATGAAGACCCTCGTCCCTCTTCCCGCACTCACAGTCACCTCTCCGAGGTCGATGGAGCATCCGGACAGCGTCGGCAGCTCCTCCTCCTCGCGGTCTTCGTCTCCAGGTCGCGCCAGCAGTGGCGGCGGCAACCAGTCGGCTTGTGAGGATGACTCGGGGACCGCAACCAAGCCGGCCAAGAAGTGGACGCGCAAGGAGCAGATCGGCCAAGGGTGAGTCTTGCTCTCGTGGTGGATACGCACGCTCCACCTGTGCCGTCGCTGACTTGCTCCTGTGCTTCCCATAGCGCCCAGGGCTGCGTGTACCGGTGTCTGGAGTCGAAGACCGGTCGCGAGGCAGCGTGCAAGGTCATCTTGCTGCGTGACTTGTCGGCAGCTGAGGTCACGTCCATCAAGCGCGAGGTGGCGACCATCAAGCGGCTCAAGCACCCGCGGCTCGTGCAGTACTGGCGCGCGACCGAGGTGCCTCGCAAGCGCCTCAGCATCTACATGGAGTTCGTCGCCGGCGGTGCGCTCAGCGGCCGGCTGCGCCGCGGAGGCCCGCTGCCAGTGGAGCTCGTCCAAAAGCTCACGCGCCAGCTGTGCGAGGCGCTCGCCTTCTTGCACGCGCACGGGATCGCGCACCGCGACATCAAATGCGCCAACGTCTTTCTGACGACCAATGGCGACGACGCCGACATCAAGCTCGGCGACTTCGGCGCCTTCAAGGAGACCGGCTGCGCGTCGCTCGTCGGCGGCCTCAAGGGCACGCCGCACTGGATGGCGCCCGAGGTCATACGCGGGGGGCCGCAGTCAGCACCCGACGCCACGGGAAGCAGCGACGGAGAGACCTGGTGGTTCCGTGCGGACGTCTGGAGTCTCGGCTGCGCGGTGCTCGAGATGCTGACGGGCCACGCGCCTTGGCGGCAGTACAGCAACCCGCACACGGCCATGTACCAGATCGTGGCCACCGACAACACGCCCACCATCCCCGCCGACGCCTCGGACGAGGTATTATACACCTTTCTGCGCATGACCTGTCTGGATGCTTCTCGTTGGCGCTGAGGTCTCACTTGTGGGTTGGCGTGCTCGTCATTGTCGGTCTGTGAAAGACGGTGTCATTTCTTCAGCGGTGTCTCCAGCGCGACCCCGTCAACCGCGCGTCGATCGCAGATCTGCTCTTGCATTCGTTCCTCGGTGGCAGTGGAGCGACAGCATCGAGCACGAGTACCGTCAACGAAATGTCGAGAAGTTCTGCCGCCACTGCTCACGTCGGGAATGATGCTGATGGTCGAGGGTGCAGCGCTGGCAGCGACAACGCCGAGACGGAGAAGAAGAACGCGGGCTGTGACGACGAGCCTGAATCGTCCCCGACGGTCCGAAGCAAAGACGAAATGCCTCTGCTTCCACGGTGTGGGGTTCTCAAACCGGCCGACTGCCGACACCGACGCCTCGGCCCGAAGAATCTCGACGGGGATAACGACGTCGAGGAAGAGGAGGCAGTGCATCAGGAGCAGCCGCAGCCAGAGAGTGACCAGCAGCATCTGGAGAAGCCAAACGGATCCCCCGAGCACCCCCGTCCATCTCGAATCCCTCGGTGCGCGCTTGTGTCGGCAATCATATCGGTAGTTGACAACGCGGGAGGTTTTCTCACGAACGCGTGGGCTTGACGGTGCTTCAGGTTAAAACCGCTCTATCCGCTCAAGAAGAAGGTGACGACGACGCAGGCATGCGGCACCAAGCTGCCGATGAACAACAACGACCCCGCTGGCGATAACGCGATGCACTCGAAACAGTCTGGGTCGCCAGAGACGCAGCCATCCGGTCCCCAGCAGAGTTCGAGTCTGCTCCCGCGCCTAATTGTCGTCGAGCAAAGCCACAAGAAGAGGGAGTTCGCGATCTCCAAGCTCTCGCTCATGCAGACAAACTCGACCGCCTTCACCGGAGCGGCGGCGCCGTTGAAGCCAGCGGTGGTGGCACGCCGCACGGTACGTGCGGTATCTCCACTTCAACAACGGAGAGTCGCGACAGCGCCCGCTTGCGACGCGTCTTCGAGCGGCACTAGCGGTACCGAGATGGCCATGTCACCGCCGGGAGACGGCCACAGTATGGCCCGCCTCAAGCTACCGCCGCTGACAGCTGCCCGCGCTGTGACCGCGTCGAGCTGTCGGTGAATAGATCAGCACCCATGATCCTCAAGAAGCGGCTTTCGCCTGGTAGATGTTCATAGCAAATCGAACATACCATGGGGGAGCTTGTGGAGAAGGAGTGGCCGATGCCTCGTCACGTTCTTGCTCTTGGCCGGTGGGCGGAGGAGCGGTCCTCTCTGGCAGTCTGCCACCTCTGGGATCCCTGCTCCTCCATCGTGTGTGTCTTGCGGACGGATCAACTGCTACCAATAAAATATCTACGAGCCAGGCGCCACCTAGAGCTGGAGAGAAGGCGCGCCTACCTGCTCAGCGATTCTCGTGCTCGTCGTCGCTGGCAGTGTCGAGCGCCGTGTCCTCGCTGCTCCCGTCCTCGTGCGCGTAGTGGAAGGTATAGGAGACTTGTGTCTTGGTGGAAGCGTGTCCCTTGAGCTCATATCGAGGCGCGGACGCCTTGAAGACGTCCGACGACTCGGCGTGACGGGCGATCTCGCTCCATGGGATCTGCCACGAGGCCCCCATCACGACAACAAGCACGCTGACGATCCCGACAGGCGACATCCAGGAGAAGACGCGGCTGCCCATGATCCACTGCATCCAGGCGGTCGAGCGCTCAAAGCTGCTCACGGACAGCACGGCGCCCCAGTTGACGACGCGATGGTCCAGCCGGTAGGCGAGCGGCTTGGCCGAGAAGTACATGAGCAGCAGCACTTCTACGAGCTCGTAGTACAGCCCGATCGTGAGAGCTGACTTCCATGAGCCCGCTTCGTACCGTGGGGCCCCTTCGTGGTCATAGTACGAGGCGCGGCGGTTGAACCCCGATAACGCGCCGAGCGTCGCGCCCCAGACGAACACGCGCACCCAGAAGAGCATCCAGAGCGCCACGAGGTGGTCGCGGTTCCTCGCGAACACGACGGAGAAGTTGGCGCGCCACTGGCTCGCGAACTCGCTCACGCCGTGCACGACCACGGCGTAGGCGACGGCGCGCACCTGCAGGTCGGTCGGCAACAGGGACAGCCAGGCGGCCGCCATGGCCAGCGCCGCGAGCACGCGCGCGATCAGCAGGTGCTGCAGGATCTCCAGCGACAGGATGAGCGCCGCCAGCACCACGAGGCCCGCGAGCGCCTCGTTCCCGGGCGCCGCGGATGCGTCGACGCTGGAGAGTCCGTCCATGGATTCCACCTTGAATTTGTAGTGGGGAGTTGTCGTCCTTGGTCCTATGAGCGACGGCAACCTTACATACAAAACGCAAGTGAACGACGGGACAGGCAGAAGCGTCGCCTTAGGGAGAGAAGTTGGTTGCACGAATGTAACACATCACAAGTGACATGCGATAGAGTAGGTTCATCACGTATGAGAGGTTTAGAACATGCGCTGACTTGTTCTGACGATTACGCTTATTTCCCCACCTTGCGGCTGCTTTGTCCTGCAACTTTCGGTCGAGTATTATTTACTTTGAAGCATGGCATGTGCATTCACCACCAGGATAAGTTGCGGCCGGCCGAGGTGCTGGTTATGCTTGTGCATTGTTTCGGTTGCGCTGATACTGTCGAGGGGCACTCCACGATGCTGCATTGTGCTACAGCTGCTGGACGATTGCAACGCGACACGCTCCTCCATATAGTGAAAATTCCACTATTCCGATCAAGAACCATTTCATCCACAATTATGTACTATAGAAGGTTTATAAAAGCATTTCGTTGATCAATAGATACATGTGTTCAGGATATCCTATGGAAACAAAGAGGATTCATGAACCGCTCAGGGGTCGTCCGTCCGACCGCCAGTTTTTGCCTCTTCCGCGTCTTCTCAACCACGTTTTCTCTTGTCTTCACTATGCCCCCCTCCTTGTCGGCGCCGCCTAATTCCCCGCCAAGCAAGACCAGACAGGCAGGCAGTATCAGTGCATAATCCAACGCGAGAAAGACCGGACCGGACCGGCCATCGGGCGCGCGTCCCCCCTGCCTGCCTCCACACGCGTCCGCCTCGAGCCATGAACGAGTCGCCGGCCATGCAGCCGGCGGGAACGGAGCGCGACGTGCTGCTGGACGAGCGCCGCATGTACGTGGTCGAGTGGCAGGACGGGTCCGTCTTCGGCTTCACGGTCACGCCCGTCAAGTCGGACCGCGGCACGGTGCTGTGTCTGGCGCGGCGCACGACGGCGCAGGCCAACCTCTTCGCCGCGGGGCTGCAGGAGGTCGTCCCGGGCGACATGCTGATCGCCATCGGCGACGAAAAGGTCTACCACCTGGGCGCCGACAACGCGACCAAGTACCTGCGCTCGGTGCAGAAGCCCGTGCGCCTCACGATGCAGCTGTCGCCCTACGGCGCGGCGGCGCAGGACGTGCCGGCGCTCGCGCCCAACGAGTACCACTACGTGTGGGAGTCGGGCCCGCTCGGCATCGTGCTCACGACGGACCCCAAGTCCAAGCTGCCCGTGGTCAAGCGCCTGACAGGCAAGGCCGACAACGAGCTGCTCGAGCGCGACGTGGCCGTCGGGGACGAGCTCGTGTACGTCAACGAGCTGCCGACGCGCGACTACAGCATCTCCAAGATCATCGGCATCATCAAGGAACTGCCCAAGCCCATCACGCTGCGCTTCCGCAAGCCGCTGGCCGACCACCTGCACGTGTCCGTGCCCGAGCTCGCCGAGGACGAGTACGACTTTCTGTGGGACTACGGCCCGCTCGGACTCGTCGTCGGCACGAGCAAGGACGGCATGGCCTTCGTGCGCTCCTTCACGGGCAAGGGCACGTCTCCGCAGCTCGCGCTCGTGCAGGAGAACGACGAGATCGTCATGGTCAACGACCGCTCCGCCAAGGACATGGGCTTCGCCGAGACGATGAACTATATTATGAACGTACCCAAGCCCGCGGTCATCCGCTTCCGCCGGCGGAAGCACCCGCCGCGCCTCAGCGCCGGCAGCACCTCGAGCACGGGCAGCAGCAAGGCGCCCGTGTCTCCGTCCGCGCAGATGGCGGCGCTGAGTGTCGGCGGCAGCCAGTCACCGCCCCGCCGGCCGTCTGCAGCACACTCGGACCGCTCGCGCGCCTCGTCCGCGCAGCCGGCGGTGGATGCCAACAACACCATCCTGGCCTACCGGGGCACTCGCACGTCGTCACTGCAACGTAACCCCTACAGCGCGCCGTCGGCCGGCGCAATCCCGCCGCAGCACCCAGCCCCGCTGCAGATGGACGACCTGGCGTTCAGCTACGGCCGCTCGCCGCCGCAGCAGCAACAGCAGGAGCAGCCGGGCGCGAGCCTGGCCGCGACGCCGCCGATGCAGTTCGAGGACGAGTTCTTCGACATTGACGTGCAGGCGTACTACCAGATCCAGTGGACGGACGGGCCCTTCGGCTTCACGGTGCGCGAGGCGCACACCAAGCGCGGCGCCGTGCTGCTCGTCACCAAGCGCACGGGCCGCGAGACGTGCAAGGGCCTGCGCCGCGTGGCCGTGGGCGACATCCTCGTGAAGATCGGCGACCAGGACGTCGCCAACCTGGGCTTCGAGCGAGCGACCGTGCACCTGAGGAATGTGCCCAAGCCCGTGATCCTGACCTTCCAGGCGATCGACTAGAGGGGGCGTCGAAGCCGTCGGTACGCGGCGTAGGGTGGCGAGGGGATCCAGCGCACAGGGCTGGGAGTTTATACGGGCGAGTTGGTGGCGGGAGCGCCCCACTACCGACGAGCCAAGCCGTCGAGGCCGACGCCGGATGTGCGTACGAGTGGACATGTAGAGCCTCGATGTGTAGGGGCGGGCGGGCGGACCAGCAGTGGCCGGCCATGCCATCAGCAACAGCTTGAAGATCGACCACTGTGGAAGCCAGCAACTTCAGTCCTATGCCAGTACTTTATGACACATCCAGCGGTATTTTTCCACTCAATGTACTGATACATGTTAGGATCGATTAATTCACCCAGCTGTTGACAGTGAATCCGCGTCTTCTTCGTTACAGTAAGTAGTAGCGAATCTATTCTCGTGTCCGGCAGGACTCGGAGCCGACAAGACCGACCAGAATAGCGGACGACGGGCGCGCTACTACGTGTATAGCTTGCTTCCCCCGCGTGCCCCACCCGCCGCCCTACGCGCGTAGAGCAGCTCATTCGCCCTTCCGCCCTCCCCGTCCGCCCCCCTCCACCCGCCGCTCCGCCCTGAGGCCGCCATGTCGGAGCGCCTGCCGCCCGCCTTTGTGGACAAGTACAAGATGGGCCGCGTCATCGGCGAAGGTGAGCGATGGACGCGCAGTAACAGTACCGGTATCGTACAGGGGCGGTGCGGTCGATGGCGTGGACGGAGATCTGACGGATGGGGGTCTGATCCGCCCCGTTAGGCAACTTCTCGGTCGTCAAGGAATGCGTGAGCAAGGCCACGGGCGCGCGCTTCGCCGTCAAGTGCATCAACAAGGCGGCGCTGAACCCCAAGGACCGGAGCAACCTGGTGCAGGAGATCGACATCCTCAAGGAGGTATACTACGTCACTGTATAGAGATCCCAAGCACCGGGGTAGTGTCGTATAGTGTCCACTGACCCATTCATTCACCCACTCATGCTATCTATGGCACTGTCTATATGATGCCTCCTCCTTCAGCTGGACCACCCGCACATTATCAAGCTGTTCGACGTGTACGAGGACGAGGGCGACATGTGCTTCCTGGTCATGGAGCTGGCCGAGGGCGGCGAGCTGTTCGACCGCATCATCGCCAAGGAGTACTACACGGAGGCCGAGGCCAAGAAGGTGGTCAAGGTCGTGGCCAAGGTGCTCGCGCACTGCCACGCCGCGGGCGTCACGCACCGCGACCTCAAGCCCGAGAACCTGCTCTACGCCGATGAAACCGACGGCGCCAAGATCAAGATCGCCGACTTTGGCTTCGCCAAGCTCGTCACGGCCGAAACCAACATGAGCACTATGTGCGGCACGCCCGGCTACTACGCGCCCGAGATCGTGCGCAAGCTCCCCGTACGTCTATCGCGATCACGACGCTGCAGATGTGTGTGTACATGGGTCTGGGTGCTTGTTTCGAGAGGGAGGGGCTCACCTTTTGTTTGTTCCCCCCATGACGGCGACAGTATGACAACAAGTGCGATATCTGGAGCCTTGGTGTCATCACGTACATCCTGCTCTGCGGCTTCCCGCCCTTCTACGACGAGAACCAGGTCGAGGAGATGCGCAAGGTGAGAGAGACAGCGACAGGCCGCCGCAGCAGCAGAGCAGCGCGTGTGTGGATAACCACCCTACCATGGACGGATACCAACGATGCGCGCGTCTATGGTTGGCGGCGGACAGATCCTGAACGGAGACTTTGAGTTCGTCGCGCCCTACTTTGACGGCGTGTCGAGCCAGGCCAAGGACCTGATCTGCAAGATGCTCGTGGTCGAGTCGGCCAAGCGGCTCACGGCCGCCGAGGTGCTGCGCCACCCGTGGTTCAGCGACCTGCACGACGACGACGACGACGACGCGCCCGTGCTCTCGGTCGGCAAGAACCTCAAGGAGGCGCGGCGCCTGACGGCGCGCAACAAGTTCCGCGCCGGCGTCGGCGCCGTGCTCGCCGTCACCAAGACCCAGCGGCTGCTCAAGATGGGCCGGAACATGACCTAGAGACCGACGGATAGCCGCTCGAAGGCCGCTTGGACGCCCTCCCCGTCCACATCCATCCAGCCTCTTGTGTGCTTGCACGGTGCATGCATGCTTGGGAGACGGTAAATAAATATTGGCGCGTGAAGGCGCTGCTTATAGCTAGCTACCACCACGAAGTCCTAAGCCGACGCTCGACAAACCTAAGACGCCTCGACGCGTGGCCATCCTCTCCACGACCTTGTCATAAGAGTAGTGAGAGATACACCAAGACGGACGAGAGGGCAGCAGCGAACCAATGTGTCCGTCATTCGATAGGATGGATGAATCGGCCTTCTACTCTCCACGTCCGTTCGTTAGTAGTAGTAGACGCCGGCCTTGATCATGGCGCTGGCGTAGCGCGTCTCGTCGCAGCTCTTGGTGGGCCGGCGCTCCATCACGATCGTGGGCTCTCGCCAGCCGAGCGTCTGCGTGTCCGTCATGGGCGCCAGCATCTTCTGCTGCGGGTCGCGCGCCATGCGCGTGTGCTTGGCCAGTCTGGCGCGCAGCTCGCCATTGGACACGAACTCGCGGGTCGCCGCCCCGTCCTTGGCGTACACGCGCTGGGCCACAGACGCCTCGAGCGCCTCGGACGCCTTGCACGCGTGGCCCATGGCTTGTAGGAAGGTTGAGAGCGGGATTGGGCCCGCGAGCTCGCTGCATTCGCGCTCGGCGAGCTCGCGGGCCGTCCTGGGGACGTTGTCGACGCCGCTCGGGCACTTGTAGAGCGTCCGCAGGACGTCCGGGAGCTGCGCCAAGGCGATCGACGCGGTCCCAAGCGCCTCACGAGCGGCCGCGGCCTCGTCGTCGCTCTCGGAGGAGAGCGAGAAGCCCGGGCGGGCCGTGCGCATGAAGGCGTCCTGGAAGTCGCTCGCCTCGAACACGTGCAGCGGCGTCTCCTTGGTGAGCTCGAACGGGCTCTGCGAGCCGAGGCCTGTGAGGCCGAAGAACGCCATTGGAGGCGAAGAGAGAGCAGCGGCAAGAGCGGCAAATCTGGACTGGAAGCAGTGCATTCAAGAGAGAGAGAGCGAGAGAGAGAGACGTGACGTGAAGCTGTCTTGTCGGAGCTTTGGACGTGGATTGGATACGCCCAGAGGTGTATTTTTAGAGGACGAACTCGCGTTCAACTGCGCCATGCAGCTTGTACGACTGGTCTATCATTGCGTAGCCGTTCGCAGGTATGGCTACATTCCTACGACGGTAGTACAGTACTGTAGTAGTTGTGGTAGGTAGTACCGTACATGACAATTGAAAAACCTCATTTTGGGTATAAATGAAAAACCTTGTTGCGGAGCGGAGTTTGCGGACGGGAGTGCTTTGGGAAGTGGACAAGAGAGAGCCCTTTGGCCCCGCAAGACGTCCGACCCGATCGCCGACCGATGAGCTGGCGCGCGCAGATCTCCCGCCACGTGCGCGAGCTGCGCTTCGTGTGCTGCGACTCGTCCCAGAGCAGCCAGGGCCTGCGGTGCGTCTTGGAGCCGGCGCTTCCTGGCCGCAGAGGACGCGGCGGGCGCTCTTGACTGACGCGGGCGTTCGTCCCTTCTTGGCTCTTGCCCACTTGTCGATGGCGCAGCACCTTTTTCCGCAAGAACTACGCCGAGCTCAAGATGCTGAACCCGAGCACGCCCTTCATCTACCGCGAGGCCGAGGAGATGGAGCCCTTTGTCTACGCCCGCTTTGGTGCGTCGCGCGTGTTTTGTAGAGGTGTTTTGTGTATGGAGGGCGATGTTGACGGGTTTGCTGGGTGGCATTAGACTGGGGCGTGGAGAAGCAGGTGTTCGTGCCCAACAAGTCGGACAAGGAGATCCTGGACATCATCAAGGGACTCGTGGAGCACGGCCAGACGCTGCCCAAGTCGTCCGAGAGCGACGTGATGCTGGCGCCGCCCATCATCTCGGCCGAGGCGGGCGAGGACGCGTTCGAGCCCATCAACCTCTCGTGGGACGGCCAGCAGATCCGCCGCAACCCGGACTTTGACGTGCCGCTCGAGCAGGCCCTGTCGAGCTAGACAGACGCGCGTGGCGGCGGAACGGGCGCTTCTCTAGCCCTCTCTAGCTCGCTCGCTTGCGGATGGCAAGCGGGCCGTAAACTGTGTGAACGAGGATGGAAGAAGGACCAACACGAGAGGGTGGATGGATGGATGGATGGATAGAAGTCCAGTGGTTGGAAACACGCGCGCGCGGGTCTCCCTCTGATTGCGGATGTGCTTGGGGACGGTGGCAATCGCTGGGCGCTATTGGACTTTGGACACGAAAGCGAGCCGGACAGGGATGGAGGGAGGCCTAGAGGACGACGGACCGACCGGCTGGCTCACTTGGGCAGCAGCTCGGGCGCGACCTCGGGGATGAGCTCCACGTCGTCCTCGCCCCTTCCGCTGCGGATGGCGCGCAGCACGCGGTCCTGCTCGCTCATGTGGTGCTCCAGGTCGTCCAGGTACAGGCTGTAGGTCTCGATGAGGCCTTGCCGGATGCGGAACGGCAGGAAGCTGATGATGGGCTCCGTGAGCAGCATGGCGTCCAGTTCCAGCGGCACGCTCTCCTGTTCGGGACGGAAAGAGTTAGTGCCAGCCTACAGGCAGGCAGTAGGTGTGTGTATGCATGCATGCATAAGCGTACCAGGAAGGAGGCGGTGGCGGTCAGCCAGATGATGAGCGCGACCGACGCGTGCGAGATGGTGGCGATGACGCTGCCCCACGACAGCTCCATCACGTGGCGAAACCGCAGGATGTAGTAAATGTACTTGGCCGTGCCCACGCCAATGTACCCGAAGCCCAGGAGCAGCAGCCCTGTGTGAGAGAGAGGGAGAGAGACCCATCCGTCAACCATTTGTTCGAACCGCCAACCGCCAATGCAAGAGGATCATGCATCCGGGACAAGGCATAGTACTCTACACTATAACCTACCAGCGCCGCTGAGCTGCGCGCCGCGGTGGTGCTCCTGCGCGTACATGGCGACGCCGACGGCCGAGGACAGCACGCCGTTCCTCGCCCAGTTCAGGTACGAGTTCTCGTTGCTGAAGCGCAGCACGAGCGAGTTGCGGAGCCGGTGCGTCTGGTCGGCCGCGACGGCCGCCGCGTCGTCCGCCACCGTGCCAGACTTGGCGCGCGACGCGTCTGTACGCAGCACGGCCGTTGAGCGTTAGCGCCGTCGCCAGGACGTCGATAGAGAGGACCTACTGCCTTCGCTCGGACCTGCCGCCTTGCTCCGCTTGAGGCGCACCAGCCGCGCGACACGCGCTCCCCCAGGGAACAAGAACCCCGACGCACGCGCACGACGGCTGGCTTGGCGGGCGCTGCCTTTGACCACGGACGTGGTCAGCGCCGGAGTCGCGGGCGCCGTCGACGCGGCGGTCGTCGTCGTCGGCGTCGTCGGCACGCCCGTGGATTTCCAGCGCATTACGGCCGGCGGACGACTGCCCTGCGGCCACGGGGACGCTCCAGGCGAGCGCGCCGTCGCGAGGACGCGGCGCGCGCCGCCCGCAGTCGCCACGCCCACTCTCCCGGGCCCTACGCACCCTCGAGCGATCGCCAGCAGGCTCATCCCTGACCGGACCTGGCGCACCCAGGGGAATATGAACGTTCAACACCTCCACGCGCTTCACAGCCCTGGGATTCAACAACGCCCTATATTAAACTAATATAATGTAAACCACACTATACAAACACAAGAGTCATTGTTTCGAAAGTGATACGTTCTCACAAAACAGTGACTTCAACCTGAAACCTCCGTCAATAGTAGGCTGGAATTAGATAGACCCCCTCCTCCTTCCTGGTCATGCTCCAAGGCGCGTCGGTCCCTCGCTCTCGCTGCCTCCCTCGGCCGCGGCCGCGCCTCTGCCTCCTTCCCGTGCCCCGCTGAAGAGATGGACGTGCTGCTTGACCGCCTGGAAGAGCTCGCAGGCAGCGCTAGCGCCTCCGCCGGGCGCGATGCGGCGGCGGACGCCGAGCGAGCGGCCGAGGCGCACATGCTCTGGCGCACGCTCGAGGCGCTCGTGGCGTCCTTCAACCCGCGGGAGCTGCGCGCGGACGACCCGTGCTTCGCCACGCTGCTCCGCTGCGCTCGGAGCGCGATCGACAACGCCCGCTGCTGGTCCGTCCCGGCCAACCCGGCGCAGTATGGCGAGGACCCCGCCAGCGTGTTCGTGTTCGCCGTGCGCGTGCTGGGGAAGCTCGCGGCCAGAGGACAAGCCGCGCGAGAGGCGATGATGCGGGCTGGTATAGTATCCTCTATCATGCGCTCGCTCCCGCAGCAGGAAGCAGACGCTCGAGCGGTTGCGGAGGCGCTGCATTCGCTCACAAGAATGGCCACGAGCGCTCCGCCCCGGAGTGAGATGGCGGACGGCGCGCCGCTGGTGGTCCACGTCATGGAATTGCACTCGCTGGACGCCGCCGTCCAGCTCGCGAGCTGCACGCTGCTCCAGCTGCTCCTGCAGGAGCCGACCGGCAAGGAGCGGACTCCGCGAGCACAAGGCGTCTCGGCGGTCGCGAGCGCTCTACGCAGCTTCGCGCACGAGCTGCCGATCGTCACCGCTGGGCTCGACGTGCTCTCCATGATGTGCTCGCACTCTGGATGGAGCTCCCCAGGCACTAACGGGCTTGGAGAGCGGACGGAGGGCGTTGTAACGGCACTCGTGACGGTTCTAAGCGCTCACGATCGAAACGCTACAGTCGTCGAGGCGGCCACGACGCTCTTGAGCCGGTACGAATGCCCGATCGATCGCCTTTGCCCATTGGAACGTGAGTATCTTGGCTCTAATGCGGTGCATGCATGCAACCAACCAGACTCGCGCTCGACCAGCCCAGCTTAGCGCTTTCGAGCGTCTGGACGCTGGCAAGACTCGCGCTTGGCGCGCCGACTGACGGCGCAGCACACGCACTGGCCGACGTTCTGGCCGCTGTTGTCAATGACCAGCGGCTGATGGAGTCACTAGCGGAAGCTCCTCGGACATTGGAGAGCGACGGACACCGGTACGAGGCCTTGGGACCTACCCGCAGCGCTGATTGACGAGCTGACACTCTCGCTGTGGACGCCTTGACGGATCAGGACGACCCTCCGAGCTCAACTCGACGCGTCAAGCCCACGCAGAGCCAACGCGCGAGACGAGCGATTGGAAGCGCTTGTGAGGGCGCTACTTGACGCAAGTCGAGGGCCAGGAGCAGTCGTCCACACGTCCCAACCACGGCTGCTTCCCCCTCCAGACGACGACGACGACCGTCCCAGCCACGTCACGTCCGCGCCGAGCGCGTCATTGGATCAGGACGATGACCAGTACCCGATGGCGGACGCCTTTGCTCGTCTTCTGACTCCACCGCGAGCCGCTTCTCCCCAACGCCGCTCCCCAGTCCGTCCGTCGGAAATGGACTTGGCGTCTCCGCTGCCATCACCAACCGCCACGGACGACGGGTTGAGCTTCTACGAGCAGTTCATGAGCGAAGCGGAAGCCATCATGCGACCGTCAGACCCGCCTGGCACCGCCAACATACCTCCGAGTCGGTCTCCAAGCCGCGTTCCCACCCCTCGAAGCTCGCCCGAGGTGTCCATACCGCCCGTGGCATCCTCCCCCTCGCTCTCGGCTGCCGGAACCCGTCGCGTCGACGACAAGCACTTGGCGAATGAGGAGCTCGCGCGGCGGAACATCCATGACGCACCGTCCTCGACGCAGTGGCAAGACCGGTGCGCGAGCGCCACGCGAGAGCTCGAGGCGCTCGCCACGGCGCACGAGCTCCACGACCGCTTCCACATCCTGCAGCGCCGCGCGGAAGAGCAGAGCAAGCTGCTGTCGATCCAGAGCAGTCGCCTCGAGCACCAGGCCCACGTGCACCAGCAAGTCGTGCTGCGCATGCGGTCGCTCGAGAGCGAGCTCGCGGCGGCGCGCACGCAATGCCAAGTGGAACGCGAGCTGCGCGTCGCCGAGGCCACGCAGGCGCAGCGCATATCGCTCACGCTGCACGACGCCGCGCAGGAGATCCAGGAGCTCCACGTGCAGCGCAGCAGCGCGTCTCGAGCGCGGCAGGAGACGGAGAAGCTGCGCGTCGACTACCAGTCGCGCGCGGCCGAGGTCAAGCTGACGCGGCTGAAGCTCGAGGCCGAGCGCGATGAGGCCCACCGCGCGCTCCAGCTCGCCAGACAAGAGAACGTGCGTGGCCACGGGTCCTCCTGACGCTTGAGAACGTTGGTGATGCGCTGACGTGGATGGTGGCGTGGGTAGGTGGAGCTGCTGCGACAGGTCGAAGAGTCCCGACGAGAGGGGCGAGCAGCGCTCGCCATGCGGGAAGAAGACGTGGACGCGAGGAAGCCGCGCGTGTACAGTGAGGTGCTGCTGCGTCCAGGGTCGGCGTCCGGGTCGATCAGTCGCCGCGCTTCTCCCCGCTTGAGCGTCCACAACACCGCCAGTGCGGTCTTGAAGACCGCGAGGCACGACGACCGACTCGCCACCGACGCGGCGGCCTCTTGCGCGCTGTATGGCGTCAACACGCTCGAGAGTCTCGCCAAGGACGACTGGACGGACCCCTCGGACCCTCAGAGCATCAGCCGCAGCGAGATCGGTGCGTCCAGGACGCGCTTGTGGTCGTGTGTTCGCTCCGTCCCCACTCACGCTGTCTCCCATAACATCGCGCTTGGGGTCAGAGAGCTCGCTGCGGAGCGTGTACGAGCTGCTGGACGCGTCAGCCGGCGGCGAAGGCGTCCATGTGGCCACGGTGCGGCGCTTCTTGCTCGAGAGCGGGCTCGCGCAGCCGCCGAGCGTGCTCGCGGCCGATGTGGACGTGCTCCTGGCCAGAGTGCTCGCCCAGTCGCACGAGGGCAGCAAGAAGACGCTCGCGCGCAAGGACTACGCGTCCGGGCAGCTCGCGCCGGCCCCAGCGCGCGTCGACGTCCGCCGGTACCGCTTCTTGGACCTGCCGGCGTTCAGCGAGGCCGTGACGGTCGTCGGCATGAAGCGCTTCCCGCGACTCGACCTGTTGCACGTGCTGCAAAACGTTGTCGCGCTCTTCTTGCTCCCGTATCGCCGCCAGTTCCGCGCTCGCAGCGCCACGACCGCCGCGGCAACAGGCAGCAGCAGCAGCAGTAACAACGCGCCTGGGAGCTCGCTGAGCAGGTCCATGTCCGTGTGTCTGAGTCCGACGGTCGGTGGAGCGCCGCCTTCCGGCTGCGCGTCCGTCGTCCGAGCGATCCTGAGCGGCCTGGCGCTTCATATTGGCCGCGGGAACGACCACCAGCAGCTCGGCTTGGAGGGCGACGCGTCCGACGTCCGGTACCACTCGAACTCGAGCAGCAACAATAGCGCCGGTAGTACGATGGGAGGCGCGGACGCCAAGCGCACGCGTGAGGACGTCGTGTACTCGATGCTCGAGATGCACGGCGTGCTGAGCCGCGAGTGCAAGCCGCTGGTGACCATCGCCGAGTTCTACGGCTCACAGCACCACGCGTCGGCCCCCAGGGACGAGCTCTTCGGCCTCGGCTTCGAGCTCGTGCTGCACTTCGCCATGGACTTCGAGGTCATCCCGTCCTTCATGGACCGCTCGAGCCTCAAGCACCTGCACGCCGAGGTCGCCGCGTACGTCAAGACGTACTTTGCGCTGCAGAAGAAGACGGTGCCGTTCGCCGCGGACGCCGAGACGCTCAAGAAGGCTGCCTTCCTGCTCGTGCTGGCGCGCGTCGCCATCGAGCTCTTTGGCGCCAAGGCCGAGTTCGAGACGCCCGAGCGCCAGATCTCGGCGCTGCTGCAGTGGGTCGACAACTCGGCCGGCCGCGACAAGATCCTGCGCAAGGCCTCGCTGCCCGTCGTCATCAAGTTCTCCCGGAGACTCTACACGCCGCTATAGTCTAGTATCGGCGGCAGGCCGACAAGGGGAAGAGAGAAGGCGCGCTGGGATTCACGTGGGGGGGGGGTGGGGCGACGGCCCAAGCGCTGCCAGTAGCTACCGCGCGCCGACGCGCTCAAGCTTGGCCTCGCGTCGCTCTTTGAGCCACTGCGCGATCTCCTCGTTGGCGCGGTGTCGCTCCTCGACGCTCAGCGCATAGAACGACTGCTTGGTCTCTCGCTCCCACTGGATTCGATAGAGTCGACAAGAGAGGACGGAGACGAACGACATTGGTCCGTGAGTACTACGGTACACGGGGGCGGTCAGCACGAGCGATGCGCCTACAGGGGGTACGTACCGACTTGATGTCGCGCACCGAGTGCTTGGGCGGCTCGTACGTGTGCTGCGCGGCCTTGAACTTCTTGTTGTGCCGCGCCAGCAGCGCCTTGAGCTCGCGCATGTCGGCGTCCGGTGCCGCATCTCGTGGCCGCGGACGCTTGAGCTGCTGGTGTGGCTTGAGCTGCGACGGCGACTGCGACTTGGTCTGCGACGGAGCGTTCGGCTTGCGGCCAGGTCTCCTCGTCGTCTCGGTTGCTCCGTCGATCGCCTTGGCCTTGGCAATGGCCAGCGTCCCCAGCGGACGGCGCCGCTTGGGCGTGGGCGTCGCGGCCGGGTCGCTGGGTCGGCCGCTGTGCTGCTTGTCGCCGCTCGCGAGGCCTCGCGTGCGCTTCTGCGCGCTCGACGGCGCGGCCACCGAGTGCACGACCGCCTTGCTGCGGCCGACCTGGAAGGGCTCCTGCGTCGCGCGCGCCTCTCGCAGCGTCAGGAACTTCCTCGCGCCCTGCGCTCTACTATACGCAGCACACAGACGGATAGCGCGCCACAGGTTAGCAACGCGCGTGCAGACGCCACGGCTCGCGAGCCTGCGCCGCCAACGCACCGGTCGGTGGCGGGTCGGCGCTCGCCGCGGTTCTCCTTCTCGGAGCCGGGCGACAGCTGGCGCTTGCTCTGCTGGCGCTCCTGGCTCTCCTCCCGCTCCTTGTCCCTGCGCTGGCGCTGCTCCTTGTGCTTCTCGAGCGCCAGCTCGCGCGCCAGCTCGGCGCTCGGCCGGCTGTGCGCCTCGTGCAACTCGTCGAACCACGGGTCGCGCGCGGAAGCGGCCGCGCCGGCCGCGCGCAGGTCTACGTACAGCTGCGGCGCGTCGAACTCGAACAGCGCGGCGGTGTCCGCGGCGGCCGTGGGGCTCGTGGACGCGCTGGGATGCGGCAGCGCGGTCGATAGCGCCACACTCATGACGTCGGGCAGAGTTGATGGACTCGTCAGTCGGATTTGGAAATGATAGGCGCTCACTATGGAACCCGGAGCGCGCGCAATCCAAAAAAAGTTCCCGCGCAATTCCAACTTGAAATCAGTCGCGCGACCTTCGAGCGACATTTTCAAACTGAGCTCAATACACTGATATACATTAACGTAAATGAGTAGAAAGTACTGTGAAATGTTGTTAAACAAGTACGTGGCGGAAACGTGCGTGCTTTTCCATTGGTTTCGTCGGTCCTCATCCGCACCCGCCCACCTCGTAAAGCTGTCTGCCCGCCTTGCTTCTTCGCCTCCTGTGCGTCCCCTCCCCGGTCCATGAGCAAGCTGAGAGTCCTATCTGTCCTCGGAGACAGCTTGCTTGCCGATGCGGTGGCGTTACCGCCTGTACTCTCGGCGAGAGGACGAGCGGACCGCCGTGGGCGACGCCGAGGATCCCGAGCGCTGCCTCTTCCTCGCGTCGCGGTGCGAGCGGCGCGGAGGCGACGGCGAGCTGCTCGACTCGGAGCGAGAGCACGAGCGGGAGCGCGACCGGCGGCGGCTCGACCGCGAGCGAGAGCCGTCCTTGTAGCCGCGGCGTCCGCTGCGCGACGACGACTTGGACTGGCGGATGGGAGACTTGGAGCGCGACGGCGACCGCGAGGGCGACCTCGAGGGGGAGCGCGACACGGACGAGTCCGACTTGGAGTACGAGCGGCGGTGACGGCGACGCGAGCTACGACCGCGGCTGCTCGAGCGAGAGCGAGAGCGCGACCGCGAGCGAGAGCGTGAGCGCTTGTGTGTCTCTGGATGACTGCGACGCTTGCGGTCGTCGTCACCATATCGATCCGCATGCTTCGACGCGCTCTGTCGGTCTTCGTCAGCATATCGATCCGCATGCTTCGAGGTGCTGATTGGTCGATCGTCGTCCACATAGGGCTGCCGGCGGGTCGACGCGCTGTGTCGATCGTCGTTGCCATAGCGATCCGCACGCTCTGACACGGTCGGTCGGTCATCGTCAGCGTACCGATCCGCGTGTCTCGAAGCGCTCTGGCGATTATTGCTGCCGCGTCGATCCTCTCGCGTCGACGTGTTCAACCGGTCGTCGTCGCCATATCGATCCCATCGCTTCGATCCAGAAGAACGGTCCTCATCGCGGTATCGGTCCTCATGCGTCGGCCCGGTCGGTCGATCTCCGTCGCCGTATCGGTCGCCACGCGTCGACACCGACTGCCGACCATCGTCGCGGTATCGATCGGCATGCGTCGACGAACGCTGGCGATCGTCGTCTCGGTATCGATCTTCACGCGTCGACGCGCTTTGTCGATCCATGTCCACGTATCGATCCCCACGTGTCGCCACGCTCTGCCTGTCGCTGTCCGCATATCGATCCCTGCGCTTCGCCATGCTGTGTCGATCGTCGTCGCCATATCGATCCCCGTGCTTGGACGCGCTGGGTTGAATCTCGTCCCCGTATTGCTCCCCACGCATGGACGCGCTCTGTCGATCGTCGCGGTACTTGTCTTCCTTGTCGCGGCGGTAATAGTCCCAATCATCCTGGATGGGACGTCGCCGAGGTGTCGAGTTCCTCGCGTCGCGTTCGTCCTCCCGAGTCGGCCGATGGGAAGAGTACCCGCGGTCTTCAAAGTCGCGACTCGAGCGACGCGCATGGATGCCCCGATCGTCTTCTTCCCCCTGGCGGCGACCAGAATCCTCCCGCTCTCTTCGATCAGCGTCCGCTCCCTGGCGGCGACTGGGATCCTCGCGCTCTCGTCGGTCGTCATGGCGATAACGGGGGTACGCAGGATTGACTCCGCGCCCGGCGTCGCCTCGATTGGCATAGCCATAGCGATCCCCACTGTTCGATTCGGATCGATCACGACTGACGGGCGGAGGTGGAGGAGGAGGAGGAGGAGGCACGACGTTCGCAGGCCGAAAGAGACCTGGTCTGGGCGGGGGTGGTTGGCCGCGGTTTGCGTGGACGAACGGCGGTGGCATGGGAGGAATCAGACCAACTCCGGCGCTCCCTCGCAGGCCAGGAGACGGGATCATTGGCGGACGAGGGGAGACTGGGTTCCATGGCGCGGCAGCACGCACCCCTTGCATCGGAGGGGGCGGTGGTAGTCGGATTGGAGGCCCTGGAGGGATGACGTGTGCTGGCGGCGACGGCGCTTTCGCGCTTGCGTTGGTCACCGACGGCGGCGGGGCGTCTTCGGCGTCCGACATCTCCATCGAGCTGTCGGAGCGAACCGCACCGTTAGAACGAACAGGAGCGTCGCCCCGCTTTGACGCGCCTAGCGGCGGGGTTCCCATGCTGGCATTGTCGCTCGGCGACTCGGACTGGAATTGAGCAGTTGACGACGATCGGAAGGCAGTCTGCAGCTCCAGCGACCGCCGCACCTGCAAGTCGCGCTCGCGCCGACGACGCAGCGCGTCGCTGCGAGACTTCTGCTCCGTCAGTCGCCGCTTGACGAAGCTCTGGATCGGAGGCGGCGCAAACACGTTCGCTGCCGCGCGCTTCTTTTGCTCGAGCTTGAAGACGGTCTCTTGAATCCGGAGCCGGTCGGCAAAGTCCACGTCCACAAGGCAGAAGAAGGTGTCGTACTTGGCTGCAACCTGCAAGAAGTAAAGCCACAACAACAACAACAACATGAGCCAAACACGCGCCTTCAAGCGTAACCAAGCAAAGCCTGAGGCTAGCACAGGTAACGAACGTACCTCTAGCAGTTCGTCGATGACTGACTGTGACACAGCAGTGTCCAGCGCTTCATGGGCCTTCCGAGCCCAAAGAACTGCTCGCTCATGGTCCGACTCGAGGGCACTGCACTCTGCCGCCACCTTTCCCACGTCCACTTGTTCGTTCTCTTCCTGAACTGGTTGCTGCGGATCTTGCTCGCTTTCTTCCTCCTCCGAGGAATCGGATAGCACCTTCTGGAACAACGACGCGAGACGCTTGTAGTCGGGCAAGTCCTCGTACTTGAGCGACTGCAGGTACTTCATCACCTCGAGCAGGTGCGGTGCGCCCTGCATGCTCTCCACCAAGAGTCCGGGCTTCTGCTCCGTGTAGTGCTCCTTGAGCGCAAGCACGACCGCGCGGTTCTTGAGCTGCGCATCGGCTGCCCACGGCAACTCGCCGCGCATAAAGTCCATGACGAGGTAGAACCACGACCAGAGATCGTCCTTGGGCCCGAGTTCCTGGCGGCGGTGGGAGCTGAGCGACGCGTACATGGACGTGCCGCGGAACTCGGCGCTGGAGCGCGCTGGGATCACCTTCTTGTTCTCGTCCAGGTGCTGCCGCGACAGCCCAAAGTCGATGATGTAGTACCGCTGCGGCTTGGTCGGCTTGTCCGGCCGGCTCAGCGCAAAGTTGGACGCTTTGATGTCCCGATGTACGTACCCGTGGCGATGGAAGGCTTCGATGCAGTCCAGCATCTACCACACAAGACACGTAAGCCGTCACACGAGGTAAGTGAGCGGTCTTGCCAGCAGTCGTACAGTTCGGAAGGACAGTCGCGTGCGACCGTACCTCCAAGCCGACCGACACACAGCGTGCGATGGGCACTCCGTGCATGGCCTCGGGTGTCTGGCGGAGCATCGACATGCTCTCTCCGAGCAGCTCCATCACGAGCACCGTGCTCTCGGCATGCTTGCTGTGGGGTGTTCCGCACATATTCATTTAAGGCCGAGTACAGACAGCGCCAGTGATCGATTACCCTCGCCATCAAGAAAGATGATGGCGTACCCGTGGTAGTAATACCGGCAGACGTGCGGGCAGTCCTGCAGGCTCTTGAGGATGAGGCTCTCCCACTCGAGCACGGGCTTGAGGGAGCTGGGCGCCTCGACCTTGACGGCGACGCGGCTGCCGTCCTCGATCGAGTAGGCCGAGTAGATCTGGCTGAACGTGCCCTGTGGTGGTCAAGGACAGCGACGCGTTCGGTTGGCAACGAGCGGTTGGCAAGGGGTTAACAATTAACCGACGCACGAGAGGGAACGTCCTCACTCACCTCGCCAATCTTCTCGCCAATCTTCCAGCGGTCCGCGATCAGCTCGCCCGCCTGGTAAAGCGTCACGATGCGCCCGTATACAGAAAGCAAGCACCCGCGGTCGTGTCAAGGCTCGATACCTTTTCCCAATGCAGTCGTC
This sequence comes from Phytopythium mirpurense, assembly GCA_023338055.1. Lineage (NCBI taxonomy): Eukaryota > Oomycota > Peronosporomycetes > Pythiales > Pythiaceae > Phytopythium > Phytopythium mirpurense. The sequence continues at coordinate 98,240 of JAADXZ010000001.1, forward strand.
GAGCGCGGACGCACCAGCAGAATGTTCTTGCCGAACGTGTCCATTGCTCGCTTCTGCGCTTCTTCAGCGCTGGAATCAGTCGCTGAATCGCTCAATCAGGCGCGTCCGTGGACGCTCACGAAGCGTCCGTTTCCAGGGGGAAAGTGCGCGATCTGGACGCCGAGAGATCTTTCCCCGCGCGCTTCGCCACTGGTCGGGCGCGGGCGCAGCTCCAGAAGCAGCTGTGGCCTTCGCAGACTCGCGCTTCGGGGAGATGGAGGTGGCGCGGACGACGGGCAGGCGGAGGCTGCGAGCGAGCGAGCGAGAGCGTCCTAGGGAGGATGGCGGAACCTTGCGTTGCCGCCGACTGGTTCCCGCCACTGTGTTGTTTCGCTCCTCCGCCCAGCATAGCGAGCCGCTATTGGAGTACTGTGGTGCATTGATTAGAGCGCTGTGATATGAAATGTTTCGGTTAAAACAAACATTTCAGAACGCAAAATCAGATAATGGTACAATATATCATATTAGAGAGCTATCCGTGTACAAGAGCGTTCAAGACGAATCGGTAACGGCAGCGTGTTGGTAACAACACCATTGCATGGCATGGGGAGTGGCATCATTTTCGCACTTGCCAGTTGCATCAAATGGCAGTAGGTATTAGTGCTGAAGTGCAGAACGCGATGTTCGTCCGAGCACAATAGCACGCAGCGAGCCTGGGTGCGCCTTTCAGCACGTACTTACCCGTAAATGAGCGCTGTAATGTCGTGTATTCAGTTCGAAATTCGAAAGACGATCAAAATACTACTTAATCTGAAATGAGGCTCACACTTTCCACACAATCATTTAATATCACAGGTCATTTGAGGTAAAAAAACTACACGACCTTGATTATGTCCACATGCGCTATTGACCATTATTTAATATCACAGGTACTCTGAAACAACGCACCGTTACGAACCAACTCAAGATGTGTCGGGAGACAAGCTCCTCATCGCCCACTTGGCGAAACGAACCTCTGCGCTCGAAGCTCTACAGCCCAACCGCCCTACATCCCTACTCCTACACTACACCCCTGCGTCCGTGGCGCTCCACCGCCCTACCGACCGCACCGCATAGCAGCCATGGCGCTGGAGAGTCTGGCGGCCGAGAAGGACGCGGGCGTGGCGCCGATGCACGAGGAGGAGCCGGACGCGGTGGAGACGGACGCGCTCATGGGCGGCACTGGCAAGCCGAGCAAGGTGGCGGCGGCGGACCTGGAAGCAGGCGAGGGCGAGGACGCCGAAGGTTCCAATGCGAAGAAGAAGAAGAAGGCGCTGGCGGTGACGCCCAAGACGACGTACGTGGCGACGTCGACGGTGGTCTTCTGGCTCTCGATGTGGTTCTTCCAGAACATCAGCGTGACGTTCTGGAACAAGAAGGCGCTGAGCGCGCTGCGGCTGCCCGTGACGCTCACCTTCGTGCACATGCTGTGCAACTCGCTGGGCGCCTTCCTGTTCATCCACGCGTACCGCGGCGTGGAGCGCAAGGTGCTCAAGCCCGGGCAAAAGTCGCTCATGGTGTACTTTTCGCTCATCTTTGTGAGCAACATCATCACGGGCAACTGGAGCCTCGGCCTCGTGTCCATCTCGTTCAACCAGGTCATGCGCGCGCTCGTGCCGGGCGTCGTAGTCGTGCTCAGCATGCTCATCCTCGGCAAGACGTACTCGACCAAGCGCAAGCTGTCGCTCGTGCCCGTGGCCTACGGCGTCTACCTCGCCTGCACGGGCGACAACTCGAGCACGCTGCTCGGCTTCTTGATCACGGTCGTCGCCGTCGTCTTCGCCGGGCTCAAGGCCGTGCTCTCCAACAAGTTCCTCAGCGGCGACCTCAAGCTGCACCCGGTCGACCTGATCCTGCACCAGGCGCCGCTCTCGGCGCTCTGGTGCTTCCTCACCATCTTTCTGAGCGGCGAGCACCGCACGCTGCTCGACAACTGGGACGCTGTGCCCACCGCCGCCTTCTGGTTCCTGGTCACGGGCATGATCAGCTTTCTGCTCAACATCACGAGCTTCTACGCCAACAAGGTCACGTCGCCCGTCACGCTCACCGTCTGCGGCAACATGAAGCAGATCGTCGTCATCGCCATGTCCATCGTCATCAACGGCGACGTGGTCACGGCGCAGAAGCTGCTCGGCATCGCGGTCGTCACGATCGGCGGCGTCGCCTACGCCTACATATCGACCAAGGAGATGAACCAGGCGAACGCGGCGGCGCCCACGCGGCCAGTCGGCCCGACGCAGACCGTCTAATCGCGCGGCTTGGACTCTTGACACGCGACGAGCCGTGTAGATGGAAGGTGGACCGAGCCTCTTGTAGAGGAAGAGGAAGAGGAGGAGGAGGAAGAGCGCACGGCGGGCGGGCGACCGACTGACTGTACCTGTGCGCTCGCATTCGGCTTATAATCGACAGGGAAATGAACGAGATGCATGGCATGCATACTGACTGCACACCACGTTCCAAAGAGCGCTGTTCGATTACTCACTCATACCGGACGTCCTCTCCTCCTCGCTGGGCAGAGCTGAAACAGCAGCGGCAGCCCCACTTCCATCACGGCTGACGGACCGCGTCGCCGATCCGCTGGTAGCGGCGGCGCGTGGGCGCGTCTCGCACGACCAAGTCGGCGTGGAGCACCACGACGAGCGCCGCGAACGCAAACACGATGGGCACGAGCACGAGCGGCGAGGAGCGGTGCACGTCCGCTGGCAGCTCCTCCTCCTCCTCCTCCTCCTCCTTCTCCTTCTCGACCGAGAGCGTCACGTCGTCGGTCGCCGCGAGCCACTTGGCCAGGTACTCGATAATCTCCTCGCGCTGCTTCTTGATCGGCTCGGGCACGTTCGGGTTGCCACCGAGGTCGCCGCAGTGGCCGCAAAAGTCGCAGACGGCGAGGTTGGCCACCTCGTCGCCCGGCACGAGCGTCTCGACCACGGACGCGCGCTGCCACGGGTCGTCCGCGCCGTTCGAGAAGAAGATGCGGTGTCCGTCGCGCGGGTGGTCGCCTCCGTAGAGCGCCAGGATCTCCTGGACGCCCTTGGACGCGTTCACGGCGTCGCCAAAGACGGCGTGGCACTGCCGCTCGTGGTACGCGAGGTCGACCACGGCGGCGCGCAGGCTGCCGCTCGAAGGCGCGACCTGGAAGTACGCGAGCTGCGCGCACTTCTGCCAGCGCCACGAGCGGTCGTCTCCCCATCGCGCCGGCTCGTGCGCGAGGCACTCGGTGTCGTAGAAGCACTTGGCGCCAAAGTCGCGGCCGTACATGTCGACCGTGAACTCGGCGAACGCGTCGACAAGTGACGTGCCGGGCTGCTCGTCCGCGGCCACGAGGCGGCCGCACAGCACGTCCTTGTGCCCGTACTGCACGGCCATGGCGGCCGCGTCGGCCAGCATGTAGAAAAAGTCGGCGTCCTCCATCTCGGCGCGCGAGCCAAAGAGCGCGCGGACGCTCGAGCCGTTGCCGCGCCGCAGCTCGTCCTCGAACGCGCGCGTGGTGCGGCGCAGCACGTCGGCGCAGCGCGCGCCCGCGGCCGCCGCCACCTGCTCGTCGAACGCGTGGAAGGCGTACACGGGCAGCACGACGCCCGAGGACGCCAGCGCGCCGGCCGTCGCGTCCGGGTACGCAACGCGGAACCAGGCCGAGAGCGCGCCGGGGTACGACCCGCCGACGGCGAGCCACTGGTTGTTGGCGCCCGCCGGCATGTGCTCGCGCTGGTACGCGTCGCGGAAGCGCTTGAGGTCCGCCAGCGCCTGCTGCACCGTCAGGAACCGGTAGTTGCGCGTCGACAGGTCGCCGTTGGGCACGCTCTGACCGTAGAAGCGGTGCTCCAGCGCCACGATCTTGGCGCCAAAGCGCTGGGCGAGCAGCTGGATGAAGCCCTGCGGCGCGCGGTCGAGCGAGCCCTCGCCGCCAATGGACAGGATGACGGGCCCGTCGGGCCGCCGCCAGAACGTGTCGACCTCGTAGAAGCGCTGCGGGAACGTGGCGCTGGCGTTGCCGCCGCCGAAGTGGTCCACCAGCTGCGGGAACCAGCGCGCGTGCGTCGGCGTCGTGAAGAGAAGCGCGTTCTCCGCCTCGATCGTCGCCCACAAGCGCCCGCCGCGCGCGTGCGGGGGCGGCAGCGACGTCGCCAGAGTGCTGAGCGGGGCAATCGCGGCCAGGAGCAGCGACAGCGCGAGCGCCAGGCGACGGAGCAAGCCGCGCGCCATGGTCTACGTGGTCCCTCTTCCAGGCCGGATACTCGGAGTGTGGATCTTGCTCCCAGATATGTCATTTAGAAACGATAGAAATCTTTGGAACACATGCTTTTGGGAACGTTAGAAATGGGCGTCAAAGCTAACTTCAACCTGTTTCTTTCGTGGAAACCGTCTCGGAAAACACGTGGCTCATGTTGAAATACTTTGCTCAAGTCAGCCTGTAATTACTTTATATTTGTAGTCCTAGATAAGTAATAAATTAAACAGGTGGCGGCGGCCATCGCTTCTTTCTCCGATTGGCGATGGCACTCGCCATTGCGCGTCGACATGCCCGTTGGGCTCTCGCTGCGCCTGCTCTGCGTGCTCCTGCTGGCTCTCCAGATGGCAAGCGAACCCGCCTCAACCAAGCGCCGCAGCGGCCGTCAGCGTACCAAGCGGCCGCCGCCGCCGCCGCCGCCCGAGCAGGAGCCGCCAGCGACGCGGTTCAAGATGAGAGTGACGCGGTCGGTCACCCGCTTCATGCGCTGCACGGCACCGCCGACGTTTATCTCGGCTTTCCTCCAACAGCCTTCTTCGCTTCTTGGCCTGATGCTGAGCTTCCTGTCGGCGGACGAGGTGGATGCGCTGTGCAAAGCCTCGGAAGTCAACTGCGCCGGCGTCCGGGCGCAGATGAACCAGCCCATGTGGACGCGCTTCATGATGACGCACTGCCCCGTCGACTGGCGCGCGGGTGGCGTCCACGCGGACCTGGAGACCAAGCCATCGCGCCTGCGCCTCGCCTGCTACGAGCTCATCAACTACGTGAACCTGCGCCGCCAGCTCGAGTGCTTCCGCGACTGCGTCAAGGTCGTTCGCGGCGACTTGGGGCTCGTCCAGCGCGTCAGCGGCCAGGATGTCGACTGCCTCGTGTTCCCGACGGCCGCCAACTACCGCAACCCGTTCGTCGGCGTCGCCGCACGCGTCCACGAGCGCGCCGGCCCAGCGCTCGACCGAGCGGTGAAGAACGTTCGCCTGCAGGGCTACGCGCCAGCCGGCAGCGTCATGTCGACAGTCGGGTGCGACAGCGGCGCCCACCTGATCGTGCACTGCGTCGGGCCGTTCGCAAACGATCCGAGCGCCAACAAGCTGCTGTACAAGACGTACGTGGACGCGCTGTGGGCGATCGAGCACAACGACGTGGCGTGTGCAGCAGTGGCGTCGATCTCGACGGGGCGGCGCGGCTTCCGCTACCGGGACGCGGCGCCGATCGCGCTCGCAGCCGTGCGCGACATGATTCGCTGCCAGCCAAGCTGGCGCGCCAAGATTGCGTTCGTGTGCTACGAAGCCAAGGCGTTCGAGGAGTTTGAGCGCGCGAAGCGCTCTGTGCAGCTTCGCTTGCACACGGACGCGTTCCCATTCCCAGAGGTGTTGCAACCCACAGCTACCGACCGCAGCGTGGATCACTCTTGACTCGAGCGTCTGGAACGGTGATCTGCCTGCTGGCTGAAGCATCCAAATGAAGAGCGACCTGAGGTAGGAGGCATCGCCGTCGGGGGGGGAGAGCAACGCGACAGAGGTTCACTTTGGGGATACCTGTTGGCCCGGTCGTGCCTTGAGTTGAGATCATGAGACGGTTCGCACAGTCACTGATTAATCCTCCACCTTGTCGGCAATCTGCTGCAGGATCCGGTTCATGTCCAGTGGCGGGAAGAACGCCACGAGTCGTTTGGACGGACGCATGTGCGCAGGTGTGGGCGTTCTCGCTGCTGCCGATGCAAAGTCGTCAAACCCGCGGTGCCTCCACGACATGCCAGGACCCGTCACTAACGCATCACTGGCGTGCCCGAACATATTCGACGTCTGCGAGCTCGTGGAGGAGTCTGGAGGCGGGGGCGCATTCTCCAGCCGGCGTCGTTTGCGGGTGCCAGTCTGCTCATCGGTCGATTCGCCTTCGACGTCGTCCCCGCCAGCTTCGCGTCGGCTATGCGCCGATTCCCTTTGGAGATCACAGCGTTCAGCAATATGCGCGGCTTGAGGGGAGACACGATGGGCAACTTGGACCGCACCATCACGTCTGCTTTCTCTCATGCATCGTGCCATTACCGTCGATGCTGCTGCAGTTGCTTGATACGGAGCAGATACTGGGGAAGGCTTCGGTGTCGCACCGACTGGAGTTTCCGCACGATTTCTATCGGTGGATACTTGGGATCCATCGGCCGACACGGGCTCAGCATCCGAGTCAGCACTCATCTCGACATCCTCTTGTTCGTATCCAAAGTCTGGGCGGAGCGATGGCGTGGACTCGTTCTCGCTCAAGCCCCCAACTTCAGGGGCTTGTGTTTGCCAGATCTCTGCATCAGGGAGCACTTCATGGTTCTGTGACTGTCTGCCCTCGTTGTCACCGTCTTCGCTGTAATGCTGCGCGGTATCAGCGCTTCCAACATCGCCGGACGCCGAAACGTGTGTTTCCACATCCCCAGACTCGCTTGCATCACTCGCTTCAGCACTACTACCTTTGGGACCGGGAGACCTGGGAGCAGGTCGGTCGTTGGACTCTCTGCGACTCGACACCATGCCAAGGTTCGATGCCAGACGTCGAAAGAAACCGCCGAGGCCACGGGGTTGATCGACATCGACATCCTCAGACGAGTCGTAGGCATGATCTTCGCCTTCGGCACTCGTGCGAAGTGTTTTCGCGTCTGATCGACGTGCATCGTCTGATATGACGACTTGTTCGGCGGAAGAGCGAATCGTAGTGTCAGCATCATGCGTGTCCATGTCGTTCTCTGGGTCTTGGGCTTCATGCGAATGAGATGACGTGATGTCAACTTCATTGGGCAGGCGCACCTGCGTGGGCCCTGGAGCCTCGTAATTACCTTGAGCGTATTTCCGTGCAGCTTCGCTATCGCCATCCAGTTGTTGGCGAGTTGTAGAGACGGCTTTCATTGTCGGTAGTTGCGCTTCACCGTCAGATTGGGTTTCCTGGTCGTCAACTTCCAGAGACCGGTCGACAGCGTCGTCTGGAGGTTGAGTCGAAAATTGCGGGTCGTCTAACACCTGGGTCTCTGGGTCGGGCTGGCTTTGCCTGGCTTGGTTCACTGTTGTCACTTCTTGGGACTGAAACATTGCCTTATCTTGGGGACCATCGGAGTCTGAAGGCGGATCAGGAGGCTGAGTGTACAGCTCAGAGTCGTCGTATACGTAGTCAGCTCGCGATAGAGTGTACGATCCGTAGCCAGGCGAGTCATCGCCATCATCAGCGGTCAAGTCGATCGGAACACTATCTGAGCCGGGACTTCTGGGCGGCACGTCGCTGTTGCTGTCGTTGCCTTCATTGCTGTTTCTGTGCTCGTACTCGTCTTCAGTTTCCGAGTCGCTGAGGTGACCAGGAGGCTTCTTAGCAGAGGAAGCCTTCTCTTGCGGAGCTCCTCCATTACTTGGTGACGTATGCTCGAGAGGAAAGGAGGCAGATGCCTCTCTCGCTTCACTTCGAGTTTGCTCGCCACTGTCTTCCTGAGGCTCGGTCATTGAAACATGCCCGTTCTCCGCAATTAGCTGCGAGTCGGTCGGCAACGGCTGGGAATGCGTTGGGGGAGAAGGGCCCCACCCATCCTGCTCGTCCAATTCACGCTCTTGGTCTTCAGGTATGATGCAGTCCATGTCTGTCAGCGGGTTACCATCACCGAACCGCGGGGCCTCGTGCTCTGCCGGACTTGCATCGACGAGTAACGGTGGAAGTTTCTGCCGGATCGCAAGCCGCGCTTCTAGTTCCACGTCTGTCAGTGTACCGAGGAGTCGGTCAACCTCTGTGTTGTCGACGACGTCCGGCAGCGAGTCCACCACAAGCTCGCTGGCATCGACGACGCTCAGCTCCTCAACCTATAGGTTGCATCACGGATGCTTGCATTAGTGAACTCGTCCGTCGTATCAGCGCGTTGTAAGGCGAGGTCGCACCCATAAAAAAAGCCGCTGCTGGCGCCGATGAGACCCCGCCATCGACACGGACGTGCTCCAGCTTGAAGCCGCGCTGTCCTGTAGCTGTCCGCTAGCGAGGCACCGCGCGCGCGTAACAAACCGGTACTTGACGAGCTGGAGCACGCTGCCGCGCAGGCGCACGAGCGACTTGTACTTCCTCTGCGCATGCAGCGCCTCCAAGACCTTGGCAGGCACGAACGCCTCCATTGAGTGGTCGCGGTCCACGAGCACGATCGTCTGCGCCGCCGAGTTGGTCGATCGCACCAGCACGAGCCGCGGGGGGAAGCCCTCCGCCCGCTGCGACGACTGCGGCTCGCTGTCCTCGCTCATGGGCTCCGACTGGCTCTCGTCGACCGCCTTCTTGCCGCCTTCAGCGTCACCCAGCAGCGCCAGCAAGTCGGGCAGGAGGAACGCCGCCAGCCCGTGCATCATGGCGTCGGCACAACCAAGCCGTTCCCCGTCACTGTGATACAGAGATCAAGTCAACGCGAGAAAGGCGCCAAAAGGAAACCCGAACTTTACTATGATCACATGCGCACTTTGTACGTGGCAAAACGCACCTAAGCGTCATTATCACGTATCGACCGACCCTCGAAGCTGCAGAAATGGACGATGGGGAGCGTGTCCGGTGCGCGCTGCTGCACGAGAAGCTGACGTCGCACGCGCTGGCCTGGCCGTTCCTGGAGCCCGTGGACCCGGTGGCGCTCAATGTGCCCACCTACTTCGAGGTCATCTCGGACCCGATGGACTTTGCGACCATGGGACAGAAGCTGGCGGACGGCGAGTACGACACGCCCGAGCGCTACCGCAACGACCTCGTGCTCATGTTCCAGAACGCGATCGAGTTCAACAAGGACGACCTGCGCGACAATTCCGTCGCGTACGTAGCGCGCACGTTGAGGAGGGAGGCGGGTAGCTGCAGCGTTTCACTGACGCTACGTTGGTATCGTACCATTGCTCGTGCTGACGCGCTGCCGCAGGAACATGGCGCGCCGACTCATGAGCATCGCGCTGACCGAGTGGGATGCTGCGTTCTCAGAGGTACCGTACAGCGGTCGTACTTTGCATCTATCCCATTCGCCTTGCTAACCGCCTTGACGCTTGTGCATTTGATGGGCGTAGGAGGCAGCGACCGACTGGGCAAAGGTCGCGGAGCAGCAGGCGCAAGCGCGGATGATCCAGCGGGCCAAGGACGCGCGCGTAGTGGCGCGGTGGAAGCGCGACTCGTTCGTGGCGCGCTTCAACCGAGAAAAGATTGCCAAGCGGCGGGAGTCCGCCATGGAACCGGCGGACTGAGCACGTGCCCCATGGAAGGCACTGATTAAGTGTAAATGACATCGAACGGGGTCAAGCGCTGCTGTGCTAGCTGGCATGCTGAGTGTGCGTCGCGATTGCGGTCGCTTCAATTGATTGGTTGCCCAACTCCTCCTCGGACATCAAAAGTACGCGAATCACCTGGGCTATGGATACTGAAGCACGTGCCAGCGGAGCGCACTCTGAATGCCACCGGTGCATTGGGTCACTCTACAAGGGAGACGGACGGTACGAGGTTCTCATGATCAATGACTTGCGCTTGTAGTGTATCTAATGTGGACACGATCTGTCGGATCCAGTACCGATTTAGTGATGCGTCGGCGTCAACCGACGGCACTCTCGGTTTCGCTCCGGTTGAGCTTTTGGGTGCGTCCTTTGAGCGCGTCGGAAGCCTGTTCGACTCGCTGGTGCCGTGCATCCGCCCTCACTACAACCGTTCGAGCGCGCCTCGCTTCTCTGGCGTTGGCGCAGCTTGCTTGGTTTGAGACGGGATGGACTCTCCTGCAGCCAAGCGGAAGCCGACGCGGCCACCCAAGAGATCAGCGGATGGCACCTTGTCCCCTCCGCGCCTTGATGCGACTGCTGCGCTTCCTCGATCCATGTTCGATCTCGCAGTTGACGAGGCGTTTGAGTTCGATGGCGGCTCTGGGTTCGGGGCAACGCTGCCGTCAAACAGACCGCTTCAAGCTGTCGCGATGGTCGCGTCCCCGGTATCAGCGCTGACCGGCTCTTCAGGGAGAATGCCAAACGCGTCTGATCCACACAGGTTCACGTTCACATCGTCCACCGACTATACGTCGCCCAAGAAGGTTCCTGTGTTCCCGGGGACGCTACGAAGCCCCGAGAAAAAGAGGCCTGCCAACGGGAAGCGGCCTGCGAGTCCTACAACAAGGAAACCGAAAGAAGAAGCCGCGCGGTCTCCAGAGGCTAGCGCTCACACGGGCCGCGCAGCAACCGAGGCCAAGCGAGCTCTGCAGGGTACCAGGGCGGCAGTGCCCATCGCAACAAGCGCATCGACTACGGGCAAGCATGCTCGAGAGTCGTCGCCGCGAAACTTCTTGCGTGAGTCGCTGGGATCGTTCGCTCCAGAACCGCGCCGCGCCGAGGACGGAGATGACGGCTCGCCTGCAGGACATGGAGCAGCGCACTCGCACAACCAAGATCGTCGTCCAAGCTTGTTCGTCGAGCTAGTGGATCCAGCTACAGGGACGTCGAAAGTCGCGGAAGCCGACGCAGCTGCAGAGGCCGCGGCGGCATCAGCGACGAGCTTCCTCAAGACTGGCGAGGACGCAATCGCCTTCTTTGCTAAGAACGGGTCCGAGAGTGGCGTCAAGTTTGTCCACCTTAATCGTGCGGACACTGGGATCGCGTTCCGACCGTACGACCTCGTCGTGATCAACCCCGACGACATCGCGTTGGAGCATTTCACCATGTCCTCCAGCGGCCTTGTCCATATCAGCCCCGGCAGTCCGTCCGAGTTCGTCGCACTGGCCGAGTGGATGCGGCAGTCGACGCTATTCAACATTTTGACGTCGCTGCGCTTCTTCAAGCACTACTTGGTCAACAAGACGTTTTCGCTGTGGCGAGACAACGTCCGCTACAAGTTGTATTGCCGCCAGCGCAAGAAGCTCCAGTCCGGCTTGTTCCTGGGGCGCGAGAGTTTCTGCGGACCAATGCTCCAAGTGAAAAAGGTCGTGAGCACAGAGCTCATGAGCGTCGTGCTGCTCGACCTCAAGGCGCAAAAGACGTACGAGAGCTCGGCGTTCGTCGAGTACCAGGCGACGAAGCGCAGTGAAGGGTCCAAGCAGTTCGAGGTCTGCATCGAGAAGTTTCAAGCCATCATCCAGAAGCTGTGCGTGGACGTGAAGAACCTCACGAAGGTGTCGGATCCGCAAGAGGACTTCCTGTCAGACACGTACACCGGTTCGAGCTCTGGCAGCGGCCAAGAGAAGATGAAGTCGATGGTCGCGATCAAATCCGAGCAGTTGGAGCGGAAGAAGCTGTTCAAGCGCGCGGCAGAGGAGGCGTCCATGATCGCGGACTTCATTCGCCTCGTTGACTATGTCGGCGTCGAGAGCCTTGTAATTCTGGCGGTGCAGAGCTGCGCGGAATTCCTCGCGGAGCTCAACAAGGTGCCTCGAAAGACGGGTCTGTTCGAGACGACCATCAATTTCGGCGAGGACTGCACCATCTTTTCGCCGACAAGTGAGCAGATCCAACACATCGTCATCTCCATGACGGACGATATTGTCAGCACGGTCAACTCCGTCTCGCGCGTGCTCTACTTGCGCCCATTTGCGCCTTATGTCGGGAACAGTGTCGCCGACCCGCCACATGTCGGAGCGACTATCGCGGAGAGCATCGACTTCATACAGATCCGGAAGGACCTGGTTGCCAAGATCATTAGCGACTACGCGGAAGCAGCCGAGTACGTCAAGATCTTTGACAACGTACGGCCGATCTACGAGTACGACAAGGAGTGGGACTTCGACGAGTACTCCCAGCGCGCGCACACCGTCACGACGCTCAAGGCGGATATGCTCCAGATCAGCACGTGGGAGAAGGAGCTGGAGAAAATGCGCGTGGGGCAAACGATCGGCATCTTGCATGTCGAAAGTCGGAAGCTCAAGCAAACACTCATCCCCATGACTACCGCCAAGCTGGACGCGATGAAAGGACTCGTCAAAGAGCTCGCTCGTTCACGGTGCAAGAACCAACTTGGCGAGTATAAACAGCGCATCCAAGCGCTGCTGCAGCGTCCACAGCATCTGAAGGAGTTCGCCGCGCACGTCGAGCGCGTCCAAAGCCTCAAGAGTAAGCAGAAGGCTCTGTCAAAGAACACGAACGTCGTGGACGAGCTGTACCGCTTGCTGAGCACGTACGGAGTGCGAATCTCCTCGGAAGACATGGTGCAGGTGGATGACCTTCGCAACGTCCAAGAGAACTACCGCGACGAGACGGAAGCAGTCGACACGTTTATCCAGAGTCGGCTGGAGGACATGACGCAGCAGTTAGACACCAATATCCAACGTCTGGACGAACAGGTTCTTCAGCTCAACAGCCAGCTCCAAACTGGTGTGTTCATTGACGCGGAGCAGTTTGAGAACCCGACGCAAGTCAAGGCCGAGCTCGAGTCGGTGAAGCAGCGATTGACGCAACTCGACGAGCTCTCCAAACAGTACACCGAGTACCAGACGCTGTTCAACCTGACACCATTTAAATACTTGAACCTCCAAGCAACGCAGGAGTACTTTGGCACGGTCGAGACACTGTGGCTGTCCGTGGAGAAGTGGAACTCGACCTATAACGCAGCGATGACGAACGCTTTCGTCGAGGTGAACGCTGAAGAGTTGTCCAAAGATGTCGCCATTGCGTTCAAAGACGCGTACGCATTGCACAAGAAGCTCAGCAACGACGTCACGGCCGTGTTCAAGGACCGCACAGCGGACTTCAAGCTCAAGATCCCCACCATTCTCGAGCTGGGCAACCCAGCGATGAAGGATCGCCACTGGGAGAAGATCTTCAAGGCGCTTCGACAGCCATGGTACCCTGGCATTGTCTTCACGCTCGAGAATCTGATCGCCTACGATGTGCTCGACATGAAGGAACTAGTGGGGGAGGTATCCGCTGCCGCTTCGGGCGAAGCTCAAATTGAGGCGTCGCTGATGAAGATCAAGCACGGATGGGACCAGATGCAGTTCGTCTGTATAAGTCACCGCGACCAGAAGGATGTCTTCATCCTCGGCGGACTCGAGGACATTTTGACCTTGCTGGAAGACAACCAAGTGACTTTGCAGACGATGATGGGCTCCCGCTTCATCATGGGTGTCAAGGACGATGTGGAGCGATGGAACAAGCGCCTCTCAATGCTCTCCGAGACGCTAGACGAGTGGATCACGTGCCAGCGAGGATGGATGTACCTCGAGACAATCTTCTGTGCCGAAGATATCCAAAAGCAGCTACCCGTCGAGGCGCAAAAATTCGCGCTCATCGATAAGAACTGGAAAGCGGTCATGATGCGCACCAACACAGACCCGAGTGTGATTCGGTCGGTCGAGAATGGCCCCGAGCTTCTAGACCAGTTCCGCATGGCGAACAAGATCCTCGAGGAGATCCAGAAATCACTCGAAGATTATCTCGAGACCAAGCGAATGGCGTTCCCCCGCTTCTACTTCCTGTCCAACGACGAGTTGCTCGAGATCCTCTCGCAGACCCGCGACCCGCGAGCAGTGCAGCCTCACCTCGGCAAGTGCTTCGATGCGATGAAAAGCATTCGGTTTGACGACTCGGCGGTTGGGACCAAGCCTGGCGTGGCGAGCAACATTGTGAACGCCATGATCAGTGGGGAGGGCGAGGTCGTCGAATTCCCTAGCATCGTGACTGCGCAAGGGCCTGTGGAGACATGGCTCGTCGAGGTTGAGAAGGCGATGCGCGCAAGTTTGTACGAGGACGGTGTCAAGGCGCTGACAAGCTATCCTGTGGAGGACGCGATCGATCGTAAGGACTGGCTGTTCGGCTTCTCGGCTCAAATTATCATACTTGTCGACCAGGTTTTCTGGACACGCAATGTCACCGAGTCGATTTCGCAAGTCGAGAACGGAAGCGACCCGCTCGCCATCCACGGGTTCCTTCAGTTCAGCTTGAAGCAAATCGACGGCATGGTCCAGCTAGTGCGAGGGCCCCTGAGCAAGCTACAGCGGATCTTGATGGGCGCTGTGATCACGATCGATGTGCACGCTCGAGACGTGGTGCGGTCGCTAAAGGAGAGCAAGGTGTCGTCGCTCAGCGACTTCGAGTGGACCCGGCAGCTGCGCTACTACTGGGAGGACGACATCAAGAACTTCGTCGCGAGACAGACCAACACTCGATTCATCTACGGATACGAGTACTTGGGCAACTCTCCTCGCCTCGTGATCACGCCGTTGACGGATATTTGCTACATGACGCTGACTGGGGCGCTGCATCTGCGTCTCGGTGGCGCGCCCGCGGGTCCTGCGGGGACGGGCAAGACGGAGACTACGAAGGATCTGGCCAAAGCGTTGGCAGTGCAGTGCGTCGTGTTCAACTGCTCCGACGGATTGGACTACAAGATCATGGGCCGCTTCTTCTCGGGCCTCGCGCAAGCCGGTGCTTGGGCGTGCTTTGATGAGTTCAACCGCATCGACATCGAAGTCTTGTCCGTGATCGCGCAGCAAGTGCTGTGCATCCAGCAAGCCATTATTGCTGACGTGGACCAGTTCGAATTCGAAGGCAACATGATCCGGCTCAACACTGGCTTCGGCGTCTTCATCACCATGAACCCTGGCTACGCGGGACGCACCGAGCTGCCGGACAACCTCAAGGCGCTGTTCCGTCCGGTCGCGATGATGGTCCCGGATTACCGCCTCATCGCCGAGATTGTGCTCTTTTCGGAGGGGTTCGCAAACGCCTTGCCGCTGTCCAACAAAATGACGCAGTTGTACTCGCTGTCTAGCGAACAGTTGTCGAAGCAAGACCACTATGACTTCGGCATGCGAGCGGTCAAGTCCGTCCTCGTGGCCGCGGGCCAGCTTAAGCGCAAGGAGCCGGACATGCACGAAGACTTGCTGCTCATTCGGGCCATGCGAGACAGCAACGTGCCCAAGTTCCTGGAGCAAGATTTGCCGCTCTTCCGCGGCATCATTGCCGACCTGTTTCCTGGCGTCGTCGTCCCATTTGTCGACTACGGACTGCTGCAGAAAGCAATCGAAAAGCAACTGGACGCGCTGCATCTGCAGCAGGTGCCGTCGTTCGTAACGAAAGCGATTCAAGTGCACGAGACGCAGCTCGTTCGACACGGAATGATGCTCGTGGGCGAAGCAGGCAGCGGCAAGAGCACTAACTGTCTCATTTTGGCTCGCGCATTGACCCAGCTCCATCAGGACGGAGTCGTTGATCGTGACGGGTTCTACAAGCAAGTGCAGCGGCTTACGCTCAACCCCAAGTCGATTTCGGCGGGCCAGCTCTACGGCGAGTTCAACTTGATGACCAACGAATGGACAGACGGGTTGGTCCCGAAACTCGTCCGGCAGTGTGTCCAGGAAGCTGCCGAGTCGGACCACCGCAACTGGGTCATCTTCGACGGCCCGGTGGACGCTGTCTGGATTGAAAACATGAACACGGTGCTGGACGACAACAAGACGCTCTGCTTGTCCAACAGTGAGCGCATCAAGCTCCCGCACACTCTGCACATGATGTTCGAAGTGCAAGACTTGCGCGTGGCGTCCCCGGCCACTGTCAGCAGGTGCGGCATGGTGTATATGGAGCAAGTGCACGTGGGTCTCTCCTCCTTGGCTCGTACATGGAAAGTGACGACCCTCGATACGATCCTGTCGTCTCCAGATATGTGCGACATGGTACTCGCGCTCGTGGAGACCCACGTTCCAGTGGCGATCAATTTCGTCCGCGCGCACTGCAAGGAGAAAGTGCCGAGCAACAATGCCAACTTGATGCAGGGCTGCCTCAACCTGCTCGCTTCGTGCCTTGCAAACGGCGCCGCTCAAATACGCGACAGCGTCACCGACTTGGCCGCGCTGCTGAAAATGTACTTCGTGTTCGCCGTGACGTGGTCCGTCGGCGCCAACATTGACGACGCGTCTCGAGCCAAGTTCAACGACTTTTGCATGGGGCAGTTCCGCGACTTGATCGATGGAGAAGGCGGCACGGCCGGGGCTCCCAGCGCAGTCACGAACGTGTACGACGTCGTGATTGACGAGATGACGGGCAAGTGGACGTCGTGGGTGGAGAAGACGCCCAAGTTCACGTTTGTGCCCGGTGCGTCGTACTTCAGTATGGTTGTGCCGACGCAAGACACGACTCGATTCCGGTACCTGCTCGAGAAGTTGCTGCTCTCGGACCACCACGTGCTCTACAGCGGCGAGACGGGCGTTGGCAAGTCGGTCATCATCCAGTCGTTCCTCGATGATATGGCCAAGACGGACTCGTGCATCTCGACCACAATGAGCTACTCGGCGCAGACCAAGCCGCGTAACCTGAACGAGCAGTTCGAGCTCAAGCTCGAGAAGAAGCGGAAGAACCTGCTCGGCCCACCGACGGGGAAGCGCATGCTGTTCTTCGTCGACGATTTGAACATGCCCGCGCTCGAGATCTACGGCGCGCAGCCTCCGAACGAGCTACTCCGGCAGGTTGTGGACCAGGGAGGCTTTTACGACACGTCGAAAATGTTCTTCAAGAACGTCAAGGACGTCGTGTTCGCCGCTGCGTGTGCACCGCCTGGCGGAGGGCGAAGCGAAGTGACACCGCGCCTGCTACGGCACTTCCACATGGTGTGGATCCCGAACCTGTCGGGTGACGTGATGAAACGCATCTTTTCGTCCATCCTGAGCGGATTCCTCGGGGCGGAGCTGCCGTCGATGGTTCAAGTGGCTGGGCCGATCGTGAATGCGTCTGTCGCGCTGTACCAGAAGGTGGAGATCGAGATGCTGCCGACCCCGTCCAAGTCGCACTACACGTTCAACCTCCGCGACTTGTCCAAAGTGTTCCAGGGTGTGCTCATGATCAAGAAGGAGAACGTGCCAAACGAAGACGGGCTTCTGAAGCTATGGCTACACGAAGAAGCGCGCGTGTTCCGAGACCGTCTCGTGGACGCGGATGACCGCGCTTGGTTCAACCGCGCGTGCTCGGAGCTGCTGATGGACCATATCAAGGTCGCGTGGCCGCCCGAGCAGTTCGAGAACATTCTATACGGCGACTACTTGACGCGCGAGAACAAGTCGTATCGACCGGTGGACGACCTGGGGCAGATGAACGCGCTGCTCATGGAGTACTTGGAGGAGTACAACATCACCTTCCCGAGCCAAATGCACCTCGTGTTCTTCAACGACGCCATGCACCACATCTCGCGCATCTGCCGCGTCTTGAGCCAGCCGCGAGGTAACGCGCTGCTCGTGGGTGTCGGCGGCTCTGGCCGTCAGAGTCTGACGCGCTTGGCCGCCTTCATGGCTGACTACCGCTGCTTCTCAATCGAAATCACTCGCGGGTACGGCGCCAACGAATTCCACGAAGACCTCAAGAAGATCTTGATGGCCGCGGGCGCCGAGAACAAGCCCGTGGTCTTCCTCTTCTCGGACGCGCAGATCGTGCAAGAGTCCTTCTTGGAAGACATCAACAACGTGCTCAACACTGGCGAAGTGCCCAATTTGTTCGCTGCGGACGAGACGGAGAAGATTGTCGGTATGGTGCGGCCACTTGCTCAACAAGTCGGCAAGGTCACTCGCGAGGATATCCTCCAGTACTATGTGACGCTCGTGCGTGAGAACCTGCACGTGGTGCTCGCGTTCTCCCCCATCGGCGCAGGGTTCCGGAACCGCTGCCGCATGTTCCCGTCGCTCGTCAACTGCTGCACTATCGACTGGTTCAACGCGTGGCCCGAAGACGCGCTCAACTCGGTCGCCAAGCGGTTCTTTGCCGCCAACGCCGAGGAGCTGGGGATCCAAGACAACGTCGACACGCTCTGCACGATGGCCGTGACGATCCATCGGAGCGTCGAGGACGCCACGGCTCGGTTTTACGAGCAGCTCAAGCGGCGCAACTACACGACGCCGACGAGCTACCTGGAGCTGATCAAGCTGTACGTGGACATGCTGCGGAACCACCGCCACCTCGTGCGCGTCAAGGAGGCGCGGTACCGCGGCGGTCTCAAGAAGCTCACCGAGACGGAAGAGATCGTCGGGAACCTCAAGAAGTCGCTCACGGACCTTCAGCCAGTGCTGATCAAGGCGCAAGAGGACACGACGTTGCTGTTGGAGCAGGTGGCAAAAGATCAAGCCGAGGCCGACAAGCAGCAGCAGATCATCCAGGCAGACGTCGAGGCGGCCAACAAGATCGCCGACGAAGTCAAGGTCATCAAGGACGATTGCCAGAAAGACCTGGACGAGGCCATGCCCGCGTACTATGCCGCCATCAAGGCGTTGTCCCAGCTCAAGAAGGACGATATCACGGTCCTCAAGACGTTCACCAACCCGCCGCGTCTGGTGGGCGTGACCATGAACGCCGTCTGCCTGCTCTTTGGCTCCAAGCAGGAGTGGAACGAGGCGAAGAAGCTGCTCAATGACATGAAGTTCCTCGACAAGCTCAAGGACTACGACAAGGACAACATCCCTCCAAAGACGATCAAGCAGCTCGCCAAGTTCATACAGGACGACGAGTTCACGCCCGAGACGTTGAGCACGATCTCCACGGCCGCCACGTCGCTCTGCATGTGGGTGCGCGCCATGTACACGTACGACACGGTCGCCAAGAACATTGGGCCGAAAAAGGAGAACCTCAAAGCGGCGGAGCAGCGGCTCGAAGCGGAGCAGAAGCAGCTCGACATCAAGCAGGCAGGGCTGCGCGAGGTGCTCAAGAAGGTCGCCGACCTGAAGCGCACTTTGGAGGAGGCTCAGCAGAAGAAGGTCGACTTGGAGCGGCAGACGCAGAAGACGCAGGCGCAGCTGCTTCGCGCCGAGAAGCTCATCGACTCGCTCGGAGAGGAGCAAGGGCGCTGGAAGGAGTGTGCCGAAGCGCTGGCCGTCGACATGGTGAATCTCGTAGGAGATATGATCCTATCGGCGGGGTGCATCGCGTACTTGGGCCCCTTCACCGCCGAGTTTCGCCACGAGCTGCAGCAGCAGTGGATCTCCTTCTGCAAGGACAGTGGACTTCCAGTGGATAGCAGCTTCTCGTTCCAACGCGTCTTAGCGGACCCGGTGGTGGTGCGAGAGTGGAACATCATGGGGCTCCCCGCCGACACCTTCTCCATCGAAAACGGCCTGTTTACGACCATGGGGCGTCGCTGGCCGCTAATGATTGACCCGCAGAGCCAAGCCAACAAGTGGATCAAGAACATGTACAAGGCGGCAGGCTCACTGCAGATCATCAAGCTCAGCCAGAAGGACTTCCTGCGCACGCTCGAGAACGCGATTCGGTATGGCGCGCCCGTGCTGCTCGAGAACGTCGAGGAAGACCTGGACCCGTCTCTGGAACCGGTGCTGCTCAAGCAAGTGTTCAAGCGCGGCGGCCAGTTCCTGCTCCACCTGGGCGACAGCGACGTGCCCTACAGCGACAGCTTCCGGTTCTACATCACGACCAAGCTTGCCAACCCACACTACATGCCCGAGATCTGCATCAAGGTGACGGTGATCAACTTCACCGTCACGCTCACGGGTCTCGAAGACCAGCTGCTGGTCGACGTGGTGCGGAGCGAGCGGCCGGACTTGGAGCAGAAGAAGAATGAGCTGACGATCAACATTGCGGCCGACAAGAAGCAGCTCAAGGAGATCGAGGACAAGATCCTGTACATGCTCGAGAACTCGCAGGGCAACATCCTGGACGACGAGGAGCTCATTGACACGCTGGCCCACAGTAAGGTGACGTCGTCCGCGATCAAGACGCGCATGGCCGAGGCCGAGACGACGTCCACGGAGATCGACCGCACGCGCGAAGGGTACCGCTGCGTGGCCGTGCGCGGATCCATCATTTACTTCGCGATTGCGAGCTTGGCGCTCGTGGACCCAATGTACCAGTACTCGCTGCAGTTCTACCAAAAGCTGTTCGTTATGCGGCTCGAGAGCTCGACCAAGTCGGAGGTGCTGGACGAGCGGCTGCACATCTTGATGGACGACGTCACGCTCTCCATGTTTGTCAACGTCTGCCGCGGGCTCTTTGAGAAGGACAAGATTGTGTACGCCTTTATGATCGCGGCCAACATTCTGCTGCAACGAGGGGCCATCACGCCAGCCGAGTGGGCCTTCTTCCTCGTCGGTGACAAGCGCAGCGCAGCCGCGCAAGCCGCGCTCGCTGCGTCTTGCGGCCTCGCGCGGCCGCTGTGGTTCTCGGATCGAGTCTGGAAGACCCTTCTAGGCATGCGCGAGGTGTCTCCGTCGTTCGCAGCGCTAGCGGAGCACGTGGTGGCCAACGCCGAGCCGTGGAAACGCGCGATGGTCCTCTCGGACCTGCCGCACGCGGAGCCATTGCCAGGGCCATGGGACACGAGCCTGACCAACTTCCAGCGCCTGCTGGTGCTCCGCATCTTCCGCGAGGAGATGCTCGTCTTTGGCACGCGCGAGTTTGTCGGGCGAGAGCTCGGCGCCGTGTTCACCGAGTCCCCGCCGTTCGACCTGGCCGGGTGCTACCGCGACTCCAAGCCCGAGACGCCGCTCATCTTTGTGCTGTCGCCCGGCGCGGACATCAATGACTACTTGCTGGAGCTGGCCAAGCAAGAGGGCAAAGAGGGCTCGGGCCTCAAAATCATCTCGCTCGGCCAGGGCCAGGGCCCGATCGCCGAGGCGCTCATGAAGCAGGCCAAAGAGACGGGCGACTGGGTGTGCTTGCAGAACTGCCACCTCGCGGTCTCCTGGCTCGGGAGGCTCGAGCACATCCTGGAGCAGGCACAGACGGAGGAGACGCACCCCGAGTTCCGGCTGTGGCTGACGAGCATGCCGAGCCCGCGCTTCCCCGTGCCGATCCTTCAGAACGGCATCAAGATCACCAACGAGCCGCCCAAGGGGATCCGAGCCAACCTCGGGCGCACGTTCCTCGACATGAAGGAGGCTGACTATGAAGGCTGCACCAAGCCACGCGAGTACAAGAAGCTGCTGTTCGCGCTCGCGTTCTACAACGCCGTGTGTCTCGAGCGGCGCAAGTTTGGCGCCGTCGGGTGGAACATCCCGTACGAGTGGATGAACAGCGACCTCAAGACGGGCATGCAGCAGGTGCGGCTGTACCTGGAAGAGCAAGACCTGGTGCCGTACGTGACGCTCAACGTCATGGTCGCCGACATCTCGTACGGCGGACGCATCACGGACCGCTGGGACAAGCGCACCAACTCGAGCATCATGCGCAAGCTCTTTTGCTCCTCTGTCATGGACGACGAGTACCGCTTCTCGTCCTCCAGCGTGTACTTTGCGCCGCCAGAGGGGACGTTAGCGGCGGTCCGCGACTATGTCGGCATGCTGCCGACAGTCGACGCTCCCGACATCTTTGGGCTGCACGCGAACGCGGACATCACCTTCCAGCAGAAGGAGACGGGCCAGCTGCTCGGTACCATCCTCCGCATGCTCGGAGGCGGCGGCGGAGGCGACAGCGGCGGCGGGTCGGCAACGCAGAGCAACGACGCGATCGTCATGGACATGGTCGTGTCGATCCAGGAGCGGATGCCGAGTCTGTTCGCCGAGAGCCACGCGCACGCCTCGACGTTCCAGGAGGCGGCGGGCGGCAGCCGCAACTCGCTCGGCGTGTTCCTGTCGCAGGAGATGATCCGCTTCAACGTGCTCATCTCGGTCATGAAGGCGACGCTCGAGTCGCTCAAGCGCGCGATCAAGGGGCTCGTGGTCATGTCGGGGCCGCTCGAGAAGATGTACAACGGGTTCCTCCTCCAGCAGATCCCGCGCGAGTGGGAAGAAGCCGGGTACCCGTGCCTCAAGCCGCTCGCATCGTGGATCGAGGACTTCTTCGCGCGCATCGCCTTCACGCACGAGTGGCTCGTGCACGGCCCGCCGCTGGCGTTCTGGCTCTCGGGCTTCTTCTTCCCGCAGGGCTTCATGACGGCCGTCAAGCAGGCGTACTCGCGCGAGAAGCAGATCGCCATCGACGCGCTCGTCGTGTCGTGCGAGATCACGTCGCGCGACAAGGAGAGCTACCATGCGCCGCCCGCGTTCGGCGTGTACATCTTCGGGCTGTTCATGGAGGGCGCGCGATACGACCGGAACGCCATGATGATGGCCGAGTCTATCCCGGGCGAGCTGTTCGACCGCATGCCCGTCATCTGGCTCAAGCCGCTCAAGCGCGACGAGTACAAGCCCATGGACGTGTACGAGTGCCCGCTGTACAAGACGTCGATCCGCGCCGGCACGCTGTCCACGACGGGCCACTCGACCAACTTTGTCGTGGCGCTCGACGTGCCGACGGACAAGAACCCGGACCACTGGATCCGCCGCGGATGCGCCATGCTGTGTATGCTGGACACGTGAGCAGCGGCGTGTCAAAGAGGCCCCCACTGCAGTAGCGTTAACGTGTGTCAATAGAGGCGCGATGAAATACACGCGTGGTGCATATACATTCTGCTTGAAAAAGAACCAGAACGTCCGTGGGATTGGCATTGGGCGAGCACTTCAAGTTGAAGCGTTGCCGTCACTAAAGAGAGTTTCTCTAAAAGAGTGATTCCTTCAGATCGCATCTATACGAAATGATACTGTTCGGAGATTACGTAGGACGCGATGTTGTCCGGTTGTGAACGCGGGAGGAGGCCATCAGCATGTGGAGAGACCGTCCGACTGCGTGAGCAAGGACGAAAGGCGGCGGCGTTGAACATTGTGTCATCTTCCGCAGTGGGGATCGTATCCTACCGGTACCGGTACCGTACGCAATGCATCGTCATCGGGCGTCAAGTCGGCTTGAAAGTGCCCCCTGGCCATTGCTTGGCACCTACATACATGCAATAGAGCTGCTGGCCGGCCGGGCACTTCCGGTGAGCGGCGGATGGCGCCGGCTTGGCGGTCGTCCATACTGCAGCTTGAGTGAATGGACCCGAGGGCTGAAGTTTAAGGTACCGATACTGTACTGTACAGCCAGCATTGCGTTTGCAGTGCTCCCTTGTCGCTTGGCGATGTGTCCAATCGCGGTCTCAAGGTCTTGGAACCGGATGGATGCTGTCGACTGAAACTCATTTCCCTTACGGTATCCTTCGCTTTGTATCCAGTACTGTACGAAAGGAGGATCAAGGCGCGAACGAGACCATGACGTAGCAAAAGGAAGCTCGGGCAATTCGATCGCGAGGGCTCAACTCGAGTTCCCTGGCAGGAACTTCTTGCACAGACTGGGCCAACTGTGGCCATTCGGAGTGTGCAACGAGCAAAGATCGACTGACGGAGCAAGCTGAACTCAATAAGCAGGGTCAAAGTTTAACTCCACTATTTATTTATAAAGGTAATTAGTCACTTAGTTTGTATACTGAACAATATGTTGTAAATTCTATTTGTACAATATAGCGTAATTATACAGGTACAGATGGCGAGCTAGTCAGACGCGCACCAGCTGGCGAGACTCAAGAGGGAGAAACAGTCTCTATTCCTCAGTTATTACAGTCGATCTCTCATCGGGTCGATCACGACGACAAGCCGTGTAAAACATACTCCGGAGTACATAGCTGACAGGCTTTAGTCGCTCTGCGGATAGCAGCACCGCCACGCTGCCTACGACGACGGCTTCCTGACGTTCAGCGCGGTAATGCAAATATACCGTACCGGTGGCGGGTGTGCTGTGTGTCTTGAGCCCACGACACGCCTTTTGCGCTGACAATGGACCGTGTCTGACGATTGCTCAAGTCCAAAGTTGTGTGCAACCGTCTCCTCCCCTCTCCTCTCGGCTCCACAACCGCACGACGGCCTGGCGGATCCCAGCATCAACGAAAGCTGCTGGTCACTGACCACAGGTCCTCCGCGATGGGCGTGACAAGGCGAGCCTGTACTAGTACTATAGTGAACTCGACCGCCTTCATCACTATCCCTATATAATACACAGCCCCCAAGCTCCTCGACATTGACACCCTTCAATTTTACATGAGGCCCGCGACCACAGTACAGTAGTGTACCGGTAGCTAACTGCATCAGCCAAAGTTTGATTGGGTCCGCCCTCGCTTCCTTCCCGTCGTCAGTTGCCCTCCGTCGACAGTTGGTGAGACCGTCGACTCTCTTCTACGTTCGCTGTGTCCTCTCTCTTTCCCACTCGCTCTCTTGCTCGGGGGATCAAGTTCATCCCGCTAGATGGGGATCCAGCATCAAGTAAACTCTCTCTCACAGCGAAGAGAGCACGAAGACAGGAGCACCAGCTGGTCCGTGGCGACCAGGCGCCATACTGACTGCCAGTGAAAGCGTCGACGGTAACTGTAGTATGTGCGCCACGACGCCGTCGACCTTTGCAGGGAAGGATGGCTGCCACCGGCTGGTCTCGTCGCAATGTGGCACACAGACGGTCGCTCCTTGTCGAGTGTACACACCCACTGCGAGTGCACCACTCTCTCCTCCTCTCTCCGTAGGAGTCTCCCAGGCGGCGGCCCGACAAGGTTCTGAATCGGAGCCCTCGCCGCCGATTCCGTCCGATTCTGCCACTGACTGCCTGTCGTGGCACTCGCCATTCGCCAATCTCCCTCCCGTCGGCCCGCCTGCTCCGCCAACACGTTTTCGCTCTCGTTTAGCAGCACCCGCAGCAGCGGCGACGCCGTGATGAAGGACCACCAGCATGACTACACCATGACGGTGGACGGCGAGGTGAGCATCCTGGGCAACGGCATGACGCCGCACTCGGACGACACGCCGCGCGAGTACCGCAAGCTGCGCCACGTGTACGACGACGCGATCGAGGGCGGCGCGCTGCGAGACGGCGGCGCGCCGAGCCTCTTCTCGCGCGACTACTTCGGGCTCGTGGCGCAGTACGCGGCCGTCGGGCTCATCGACGGGCTGCTGCCCAACATCGTGTACCCGTTCCTGCAGAACTACCTCAACATCTCGGGCGCGCAGACCACGACGGCCGCCGTGCTCGTGCAGCTGCCGTGGTCCTTCAAGACTTTCTACGGCATCCTGTCCGACTGCTTCCCCATCCGCGGCTACCGGCGGCGGCCGTACATGTTCATCGGCTGGAGCATCACGCTCTCCATGCTCATCTACATGGCCTGCATGCCGTCGGGCGAGCCGTACTTCACCGACCCGCGCTACCGCGACACCAAGCCCGAGGACTACACGGACGAGATCCGCGCCACCATCAACTACGGCGCCGCCGACAAGGGCAGCGCGTACATCATCCCCATGATGCTCTGCGCATTCGGCTACCTCATGGCCGACGTGTGCGCCGATGGCTTCGTGGTCGAGCTGGCCCAGCGCGAGCCCGCCAACGTGCGCGGCCACACGCAGACGGTCATCTACACGGTGCGCTGGACGTTCACCATCCTGGCGCAGGTGCTGATCGCGGTCGGCTTCAACGGCGAGGAGTACGGCGGCACGTTCGCCTTCTCGCTCTCCTTCCCCATCCTCATGCTCATCGTGGCCATCCTGATCGCGCCCATTCTCCCCGTCACGTGGTTCTTCCTGCGCGAGGACCGCTGCGAGCGTATCGACTTCCGCGTGTACATTTCGACGCTGTGGGAGATCATGCAGACGCGCGCTGTGTTCCAGTACATCGCCTACCAGCTCTTCTCGGCCATCTTCGCCGCCATGACGTACACGTCCAAGAACCCCATCCAGACGTACTGGATCGGCACCACGCCGCTCGACGAGAAGATCGCCGGCATGCTCAACTACGCCGTCTTCTCGGCCTCCATCTGGTTCGCCGGCAAGTACGGCTTGCAGTGGGACTGGCGCCGCACGCCCGTCGTGACCATGATCTGCTACGTGGCGCTCGACGCCCTGTGCAAGACGCTGACCATCTGGGACATCTACCGCGCCGAGTGGTTCTGGCTCGGCATCCCCGTGATCGAGCAGATCCCGCAGGGCATCGTCTACATCGTCAGCTCCTTCATCATCGTCGAGCTTTCGGCCGAGGGCCACGAGGGCGCCATGTACGGCCTGCTCACCACCGTGTACAACCTCGGCCAGCCCTTCGCCGTGGCGATCACGCGCAACATCAGCTCGGCCTTCGACCTCGACACGGAGCGCATCCAGAATGACTCGAACGAAGTGCGCGCCGACATTTTCTGGACCGTCATCATCATGTACTGCGCCAACCTGCTCTCGCTCGGTTTCCTCTTCATGCTGCCGCGCCAGAAGGAGGAGACGCAGATGATGAAGCGCCTCGGCGCCTCCTCCTGGTTCATGGGCGCCGTCACCGTCACGTACCTGTTCGTCACGCTCGCCTACGCCGTGGTCACCAACATCCTCAGCATCTTCCCGTCCACCGCCTGCCTTACCATTGCCGGCGGAAACGGATGCTAAGCGGGCTCCCCCTCCACAAGCACTCGGTTCTTCACAGGAGCGTCCCAGCAGCTTTGCTTCGTGTCTTTAAGTTTATTCGAAAAGTACGTCTGGTGTCGTGTCCGCGCTCGCCTTGTCTTCCGTTCCGCCTTCGATGGCTGTCAACACCCACACCCACTAGTGGCTACTTGATGCCAAGACGGCCTTCAAGCAGCAAGTGCTGCAACGTATTCATACTCTCTCACTGGAAGAGGGACCAGTCGAGCACGGCGAAGGACGTGAACGCCTGCATAAAGATCCCCGCGGCCACCTCGGAGCTGCTCTCGAACTGGAACGCGCCGCTGCTGCTGCTCTCTGGACTGATACTCATCGGAGCGGACACCGAGATGACCACGTCCGTCGTCACGCCCGGCAGCCTACCACGAGCAATACAACACACTAGTCAATCCATCCATCCATCCATCCGTCCATCCACGATTGTACCCATTCGGTACGTCGTCGTCGGCATGTTCGTACCGGACGTTGCCGAGGTACACGCGCACGACGTTCTTGGCGCTGTCGCCCTCCTTGAACTTGGCGACGCGCTGGTCGCCCACCACGACGCCCGCCGAGTGCGGCGCGTCGATCCTCGGCGCCCGCACGCCGCCCACGACTGGCTCGGACAGCAGCACCGACACGTCCTGAGGCCCGCAGCCGTTCGAGTGCGCGATCTCGTCGAAGAAGTGGCGCGCGCTGTCGGCGTCCGCCACCTGCGCCTCATACTGCAGCAGCTCCACGATCACGCACGCGTCCGTCGCGGCGTTGGCGAACACCTCCTGGTTGTCGGGCACCTGCCGAAACGAGCTGCATTGTTTCCCCCCAGATCGACGCGCGGAAAGCGCCATAACGAGGGTTAGAGCGCGCGGGCGGAGGTCGTACAGGCATGGACGGGTGTGCCGAGATACGTACCTGACGTCGACAAACTCCTGGGGGACCTCGCAGGACAGCGCGCCGCCGAACAGCGCGCGAACGGAGCTCATGGTGCCGTCTGTGCGCCTGCTTGCTCGTGGGTATATCCTTTGCTTTCTTTTCAAAACGCCACAACAAACGAGGAGCGGGTTGATTCCCCTAAATAACGATACAAACGAGAAGTGAGTTGATTCCCGTAAATAACGCTATCGGTTTTGACAGGGTTCCAGAATACTGAGCGCAGGCCGTATTTTGGACGGCGTATCTTGTTGGAGCTCAAACGACAGGCCGAACAGCTCAAAGCGACGCCTGGAGGCCACCAGAAGCCGAGCTCGGCGCATTCCCGTTCGCTCGTACTACCGCCGCGTCTCCACGCCGCGCACTGCTCCCAGCGACCATGAAGGTGCGTCCACGCGCTCTGCGCCGCCTTGTTGGCGCAAGAAGCGACAGCTCTCCGTGTAAAGTTCGCCGTACTAACGGCGCTCTGATGGCGAGTCCTATAGATCGAGGAGGTGCAGTCCACGACCAAGACGCAGCGCATTGCGACGCACACGCACATCAAGGGCCTCGGGCTGGACGATGAGGGCATGGCGCTGCCCATCGCCTCGGGGCTTGTGGGCCAGGAGAAGGCGCGCGAGGCGGCTGGCATCGTGGTGGAGCTGATCCGGTCCAAGAAGATGGCGGGGCGCGCGCTGCTGCTGGCGGGCGCGCCGGGCACGGGCAAGACGGCGCTGGCGCTTGGCATCTCGCAGGAGCTGGGGCCCAAGGTGCCCTTCTGCCCCATGGTCGGCTCGGAGGTGTACTCGTCCGAGGTCAAGAAGACGGAGATTTTGATGGAGAACTTCCGCCGCGCCATCGGCCTGCGCATCAAGGAGAACAAGGAGGTGTACGAGGGCGAGGTGACGGAAATGACGCCCGAGGAGACGGAGAACCCGCTGGGCGGCTACGGAAAGACCATTTCGCACGTGATCGTCGGGCTCAAGACGACCAAGGGCTCGAAGCAGCTGCGCCTGGACCCGAGCATCTACGAGGCGCTCCAGAAAGAGAAAGTGTCGGTGGGCGACGTCATTTACATCGAGGCAAACAACGGGTCCGTCAAGCGTGTGGGACGCTCGGATGCCTACGCCACCGAGTACGACCTCGAGGCGGAGGAGTACGTGCCCGTCCCCAAGGGCGACGTGCACAAGAAGAAGGAGCTGATCCAGGACGTGACGCTACATGACTTGGACATCGCCAACGCGCGGCCGCAGGGCGGGCAGGACATCATGTCCATGATGGGCCAGATGATGAAGCCCAAGAAGACGGAGATCACAGAGAAGCTGCGCACCGAGATCAACAAGGTCGTCAACCGATACATCGACCAGGGCGTCGCGGAGCTCGTGCCTGGCGTGCTCTTCGTCGACGAGGTGCACATGCTCGACATTGAGTGCTTCACGTACCTCAACCGCGCGCTCGAGTCGACCCTCGCGCCTATCGTCATCTTCGCGACCAACCGCGGCGTGTGCACCATTCGCGGCACGGACATTTCGTCCCCGCATGGCGTGCCGCTGGACCTGCTCGACCGGATGCTGATCGTGCGGACGATGCCGTACTCGGTGGAGGAGATGGTGGAGATCCTCAAGATCCGCGCCGAGGCCGAGAGCATCACGCTCAATGACGCCGCGACCCACCGCCTGGGCGAGATAGGCTCCCAGACGTCGCTACGCTACAGCGTGCAGCTGCTCACGCCCGCGCGCATCCTGGCCGAGACGCAGGGCCGCACGGGGGTCGAGGTCGACGACGTGGAGGAGATCAATGAGCTGTTCAGCGACGCCAAGCGCTCGGCTCACGCACTCGCGCAGAGCGATGGCTACCTCATGTAATGCGACTCAGCATCGACAAGGAAGTGCCGGTATAACTTGCCAGTATATCTTGTTGACCGTTGGCCAACGATCAATCGATTCGTACGCGCAGAACAATTGATTCACTTTCGTTAGTTCATTGGGTCGCAGACTGTCCGAGCCGCTCGATCAGTCGGAAACGCGAAAGGTCACGCGTGACAAGGCTCCAGCTCTTCACTCCAAAGGAGCGACAAGCGCAAGCCTGCTCGAGGCTGAAGCTCAGCCTGAGGGGATGGAGGCGCTTCGAGCGGCGCCTGGCGCCGTGACGGAGGCGGCCATCTTCGTGGCGCTGTCTCCGCAGACATACGCAGCCTACCGTCGGCCACAAGCAACGAGATCTCGGTCGTCGTCCTCAGGAATACCAGGCGATGGTGTGAGCCTCCCCAGAGTGGGTCCCCCGCGCATAGAATCGCCAAGGCCAAAAGTTGGCGCGTCCGAAGTACCAGTGGCGGAGGTCATGCTGCCACCAAAGACACCGAGGTCGCTCATGACAAACACGCCGATCACCGCAGACGAGTGTGTCATCGTGTGGCGCTTCTTGTGCGACTGGATCACCGCCCAGGTTGGTACTTATAGAATCGATGTTCTTGTTCATGCATGAGGCTAGCTAGCGCTCACTTACGTCGTGCTCCGTGCATGATTCCGTGCTATCCGACTTGAACCAGCTTGCGATGGAGGCGCCCGCACCAATTCCAGGCTTCGGCACGTTCACGCTCAGGGCAGATCACTCTCAGCAGCGCGTCGCCATCTTCAGTAAGCAAACGTTCGCACTGAAAGCGACGCTCCCTTACACTGACTCTACGTCCACACAATGGTAGAACCTGAGCGCGCGTTCCTGGACAAGTTTGCGCTTCAAACGACGCAAGCAAGCCGCAACTTTGCTCAATCGCGTCAGTCAGCAGCAGCAGGAATAGTCCCAGTATCGGGTGGTAAGCAGTCGTCCCAAACTCCTGTGCTGCGAAAGCGCCCTGTCGAAAGCGGTCAACCTGCACAGCAACATGAAGCGCTGAGCTTCATGGAGATGGCGGCATGTTGTGCTTCAACGATCCCCATCGATGCCGCAAAGGCCCAGGAGTGGCTACAGGCGGTCATTCAAAAGATCGGAGAGTCCATGTGCGAGTGCAAACGGGTACGTATTCAATTGCTATTGAGCATTTGGTCCGTATCGTCTTGTCGGTACTGAACTTGCGCGCGAGGTGTTCCATACGTGGCGAAATTGGTTGCCTTCGGAATATAAGGTCGAGCTGAATCTGCGTGTAGGAATCCTGACTTGCACCTGTGCAACCATTGAGCCTCAGCTCGTGTCGACGCATTCGGTACGGCAGTCGCGCGTGATACTCTGGGTCACTCAGTTGACACACTCTAAATGGCTCACTGTATGTCTACTCAGATCGTATCGGCTAAATTGTCACAGATTGAGCAAGCTCAGCAAGTTGGAGTCTTCAGCTCCCATGCATCACTCCAAGTTGATGATCGCCCAGCCCAGCACCGATCTATAGCAGCTGCAGTGACCTATCAAGGACGTGATCTGGGGGCACGGTCGTCATTTCTCACAAGCCGTGCGTTCTCGCCTGCTATCCAGTTGCACCCAGTTGTAGCAGGCGTTGACGTGAGGGTTTCAGAGTATCCACCCCACCGACCGCCGCCGCTTTCAGCCCATTCAAGCAACACTGGCTCTCCGCGCTCGCAGCAACTCGTTTCTCGCCGTGTGCAGTCACCACGAGAGATTGTGTACCAAAGAGCTGGTATGCCTTCAGTTGCGAACCCTGATGGAGCCTCCAACGTCGTGCTTGTGGCTCGCCATAAAGACCAAGACATGGCCAATCTGTCACTTTTCGACCCTTTGAGCCGTACGTTGTGTGTGGAGCCTGACCAGAACGTGAGCTGTCTCGTTCCCTCGAATCGCATCGGAGCCAACTTCTCTGAAGCTGCCAAGGGACTCGAAGCAGCCAACATCTCGGGCGATAACAGAGCAGATAGCTCCAAGCTCGGCCTCATGTTCCTCGCAGTAGACGCGCTGCGATCAGGACCTGCATCTACCAGCAGCAATAGCTTCCCCCGATCAGTGGAGAGCTCGGAGGCCCGGTATTTTGAGTGCTTGCGCTCTAAAACCTTCATCGAGTTGCGGTATATTGCGCCGTTGTCACCCGAAACCGAGCGCCGAGTTGTCGCTGCTGCCGTCAAGTACTTGCCGAGCTCGCTGAGCTCGCCACGCCTCGTGGCGGTCCTGAACAAGGAGCAGCGTCAAATGAGCGACAACTACAACGCTAGCGTCAAGAAGGCCATTTTCGACTACTTGCTGCTACGAAGCGAGACATGCAACCGTGTTGGCGTTAAGTACGGGGTGCCAATTCACGCAAAGCTTCCAATGCGATGGAAATGGGGTGATAGCACTGGCGTAAACGGCTGCATGCTCGACTTGAAACTCTTGACGACAAGTCCAAGAGGTAGCGAAAGAGCTCGATCGAGTAAGCAGCCAAGCACGCGTTGCTCAGAAATTGAAACTGTGCTGATCCGTCGTATCGAATTTGAAGCCAACCAAGCGGCCCGGAAGCTAAGCCGGCAGAACCTTGAATCGAAATTGGCAGCCAAGCTCCTACTCACAGATCCACGCGTGCAACGACTTCAAAACTTGTGGTTCGACTTGGAAAGGTCGATACTGCTCGTGAAATTGCCGGTCACAGAAGAGCTTGAGCCAACGACATTGACGCAGGACATTCATGCCTTTGTTCGGGAGCAACTCGACCATGCGACTCAAATGAAGGCGCTGCTAATGTCTAGATGGCACGACAGAGCGCGCGTGATCTTTGCTACTTCGATCGCTGACTGTAACGTCCACGGATCCGGCACGAGCCGTCTGATGAACACGGTTGCGACGCTTATGGCGATTCAACTACGTTCACTAGTCGAAAAGTCCATCGCGAGGTATCTCGAGTTTTTCGAGCGTTTTTCCACGGAACGAACTTCGATATTGACTCCAACGCAAATCCATCGTCCCAGCCTGATCTTGTCGCTGATAGTTCAGACGCCTTCTGTGCAGGCTGACGAAGGTATGACCATTGATTTTCGGAGTCCTCTCAACGAAATCCCGAGCCACGTATTAAGCGTGCTTCACAACTTGACCAGAATCTTCCAGGACGTTCCGCGTGTTAATGCAATAGAGTGCATGCCACGCGAAACTACAGAGGCAAGTACACTCTGGAATGTGGGGACGCACGAAGAGACAGTTGTTGCGGCTACGATCCGAATACGCGCAATCGTGGAGCAGAACTTGGGACATCTCCGCGATCTTCACGCGCTCTACCAGTCGTACATCACTGAGTTTCAACAAGCCGCAGGGACCTTCGTTTTTGATGACCATGCACGTCGACAACAAGCTGATTTCAATAGTGCTGGGAGTGTGGAGATACTCCGAAACACCATCCATCTTGCTCAAGCAGCCGTAAGATCCATCCAGTCCCAATTGGTCGATGATCACCACCTGGATTTGTTTGTGGTGGATTGCAGAGAGGCGAACAAAGCATTGATGTCGCATTGCACGCAATGGATATTTGCGTCGTTTGCGGCGTTCGAGGTCATGACACTGGGTAAGGCAACCGAACTCTCACGAGCATACAAGGAAGTAGCCGTGCACTTGGCAAAAAGACCAGCGAACTTGGACGAGCTGCTGGAGACCGAGAGTTTCATGGAAAGGCTGAAAACGAGAGGACTTTCAGAGCTTCAGGATGAGGCGAAGATGATCAAGGACCATGTGCGGTTCCTCCTATTCAATCGAGAGATTGCGTCCGTCAATGATATTGATACATTTGGAGACCACACTGTTGAGGTCTCAAAAGATGACTCGAACTTACAGAGCGGCACTGCAAGCCACCGACTATACGTGCATAATCTATTTGCTTCGGCAGCCAAGGCATTCCAGTGGCACTCCAAATTGCTCAAGCTGGTACGCGAGACAGATGCCACGTTGCTCGGCGAACGCGCTCGTGTTGAATCAATTTTTGCGTCAAGGCGAACGCTTCTCCTTGCTGAAATCGACCACTTTGAAGGCGGAGTGCGTGCTCTAGCGACGAAAGGGGACTTGCGTCACGCGGCCACTTATGTGATACAGCTCGGAAAGATGAAGGAAACACTCCAAAGTTTTCGGCAAAATGCCGATGCGATTGCAATTGATGAAGCGAGACTGGCGTGGGCTGCAACGGATTTCGGGAAGTTAGACGATATCGCCGACGCTATGGAGCCATACGAACAGCTGTGGCGCACGGCGCGCGAGTTTCGCGAAATGAGTTCTCGGTGGCTTCGCGGCAATATATTTGAGCTTTCGGGCACCGAGGCCTTGACTTCGCTCATGCAGATGCTAGACATTGCCACGAACGTCAGCAAGCGCTTGCGACTCAGCGAGGCAGGCGCAGCCATTACGGCAGAGCTTTTGCGAAAGCAAATGACGGAGTTTCGCGAAAATATCCGGCTGGTTCTTGCGCTGTCCAACGCAGCCATGAAAGATCGCCATATGAGTGAAGTGGCGACACTTTTAGGCGTCGCTGAAATCGAGACGCGAGAGGCGGTGACTCTCCTCAAGCTTCTTGAAAATGGTGCATACGAGCGAGTGCCCAAGATAATTGAAATCAGCGAGAGCGCAGCACGTGAACTGGCCGTGGAGCTTGCGCTTGCAGAGATTGCGATGGAGTGGACCACCATGCGCATTGAGTTCAAAGCCAACAACAACAACAAC